>JABBWB010000247.1:0-64585 GCA_016628085.1 Suillus occidentalis | reverse complement strand
ACCGCATCTCAAGAACGAGCTTGCAGTACCGCAGTAGCGGACCACATACGCCATATACGTCCTAGTGCCACGCATGCTGACTTGACCGATAAAAATACCGCACACGCCATACATACGCCATTGTGAGCACTGCACTAAGTAACACTGACACTAATTCCGCAGATATCTCACACCCCTTTCTTTCCTCTTGTTGAGAGCCTAACTGGAGAAATGGCAGGCACCAAGATTTGGTTCAGTGGGTGACAACAAATTCATTAGACTCACCATGAATATTTATGTTTCACGTCTAGTCACTGGCGCATCGTCAGGGTTCGGGAGATCAATGACTGAACTGTTGCTGAACAAGGGCGACAAAGTCGTAGCGGCCCTTCGCCAACCTGATGCTCTATCAGATTTATCAGCACAATTCCCATCCTCCCAGCTCTTGGTCATTCGTCTTGATGTGACGAACAGCGCAGCAGTATCGGCTGCGTTTGCAAAAGCAAAAGAAGCTTTTGGAAGGATCGATGTTGTGTTTAATAATGCAGGCCAAATTGTTATAGGAGAGCTCGAGTCCGTGAGCGAGGTAGAGGCCCGTCAGATGTTCGAAGTAAATTTCTGGGGTGCTATGTATGTGAGCAGGGAAGCGGTGAAGTTCTTCCGAGAAGTGAACAAGCCAATTGGTGGGAGACTACTGCAAGTCTCGTCAAGGTTAGGATTGGTAGGCGGCCCCGCGGCCGCCTTCTATAGTGCATCGTAAGTGTTCTAGATTATGTGACATGCTGTACTCAAGTCATAGCTTTGCGACAGGAAATTTGGTAGGTGTAACCAATTTCTTGGGGGTGAAGATGCTTACCAAATTATCTAGCACTGGAAGGCTTGAGCGAGTCTTTGGTAAAAGAGCTTGATCCTGCGTGGAACATAAAGGTAACTCCAGGTTGCTTGACTTCTAATGATTTATCAATCTTTTGTTTCTCCAAGGTCACAATAATTGAGCCAGGTCCATTCCGTACCAAGATGTCCAAAGAGAACCAACGCCTGACTTCCCAGCATCCCGCGTATGCCAATCCCGAGTTGCCTAGCTCCCAACTTCGACAATTCTTCTCGTCGGGCAATATCGATGGAGATGCAGACAAGGCAGTGGTGTTCATCGAGAAGTTGACCCACCTTGATGATGTTCCTATGCGCCTGCCACTGCATAGAAAAGTCATTGCTTCAACGAGGGATAAAATCAAGAGCCTAACCGAGGACTCGAATAAATTTGAAAGTTGGTCTGATGATGTCTACCATTAAAATTGAGATTAGTGTAGCCAGCAGTTTCGATAGTCGTTCGAATGTGTTTCGTACACTTGTAACAATGATGCTCAATTTTCCACTATGGAGAGACTGATGCCTTTCACGGTCAGAGATGGCTGTCTGAGTCTGCGTGGGGTCTATGCAGACCAAATGCAGACTCTGTGGTCTGGTCGATGTCCAGACTCCACTGTCAGTTGGATCATATTGCAGTTGCTCAGAAACTGGGGACGGGAGCCAACGGCACTCGAACGGAGTTTAAATCCCGCCCGATGTTTCGAGGACATCTGGGACTTGGAATTTTCCGGGTCCGTCCGGCTGGGTCCGACCGAATGCGGATCCGTCCGGTTGAACTACATCATATGCGCCATTGATTATCTTTATCTCTTACTTCAACCACCACCGCTACCACGCCTTTTCACGCCCACCTGGTATGTGTTCTCATTCTCTCGATTTCTATGCTACCTGTAAGTTTTCAACATTACATGTATCTCATGAGTACTAACTATATTCTACTAGTGCTGCCGCGGTCCGGTCCAGAACCACGGTTCGAACCGGACTTTTGGTCCAGTTCTCTGTGGTTCGGTCCATGGTTCTCTCACCACCCAGAACCAGACCGCAAAACGGTTCGTGGTTCTAGGCCAACCTGAATGGTTCCGTTCTAGTTCGGCCTTCCCGAACCATTCCGAACGCTTCTACTTCGATCACTTCGACATCACCTGCGTCGACGTCAAGCTGTCCTTCGGGATTTGCGCTCTCGGTTGGTCAGGCTACCTTTTCACCTTTTTTGAATGTAAGTACTAACTAATCAGACTGCATTTCCCACCCACTGACATATGTTTTACTATGTTGCAGCTATCTCTGTCCATACATCTTCCTCGATGGTCATGATTCTCCACCGGCTTTCCGATCTCCTTCAATATCATTGTTCTTGGGTGCGCGGGTGTACAAAATGCGGTCCCAACGACGAAATCGTGAGTTATTTCTCTGAACATGTCCCACAACTCATGCGCTCTCAATTCTGATGGCACCCTCAAGGATGCCTCAGATATCGTCTTCTACAATGACCCCGACGATCATGCACCATTGCCACAGGTCCCACCTTCAACGTCAACTCAATCTACGGCTCCAGCTCCAATGTCAACTCAATCCGCTGCAAAAAATGCATTCTCTGCTCTGTTCAAATTGGGACACACACCAGCGCTAATCGCAGCTGGTTCTCGACGTTCAACTCGCACATCAAGGCCCTCTGCTCGTGTTCGGGATGCTGACAACGCATCTTCCTCAAGTACTGTAGTGAGGAAGCGCGCATTATCGAGCGCTGCAGATCCTCCACCACCCAAGAAAGCCGCAATGCGTATTCTATCTCCTCTGGACTCTGATGAAGAGGACGAGGGTGATAACGAAGGTGTACCTTCTTCCCCCCCTACCCAAGAAGGGTCTCTGCACCCAGACGACAACGATGAGGACGAGGACGAATCTGGGCACGGAAATGCCACACAGACAGTACGCTACATATATTTCTACATACACTGTTGTTTCTTAACTGACGCTTGTGTTTAGGTTTCCAAAAGTGAACGTACAGCAGATCTCCGTACCATATTCACTCGCACCTCTGATGGGTGGGTCTGCAACCTGTGCAAGTAAGTTTTAAATTTACGATCTATTTTTCAATTTCTCACTTTGTGTAAGGGCCGCTGGTGAACCTGGCCAAAAGCACACATTCCGTGGTGGCACATCAACGTTGCGGACACATGTTGTTCGCAACAGACGGACTCATTTCCAGGTATACAAACAACGGTGTGAGGCGGGGGGGATTACGATGCACCCTCGTGCAATCCCACCTGGTGAAGATCTTGCAGTGACGCAAACGACTCTCGATGCCAGCCTTGTCTCGAGGCCACCTGCATTTACCAAGGACGGCCTACTGGAATACATCATGGAGCTCATTGTAACCGAAGACGAGGCCATCCAGCTAATCGACAAGCCAGCATTTCGACGTTTGCTGCAGTATGCACGTCCATCTCTTACCGAAAAAGATATCCCTCATCGCACAAAGTTAACTGATACCATCAAAGCTCGAGCAATCTCTATTGTTCAAACGATCAAGGAACGTCTGGCAGTATGTTTTTCTGATTATATTGTGACCAGTCCTTTGAAACATTTTGGTAGCATGTTGATAGCGCAATTTCCATGACATTTGACTCCTGGACGACGATTATTGGTGAACCTTTCTTTTCTGTTACAGGGCATTATATTTGGAACCCTCCCGACAAGCCGCTGCAGTGGGAGTTGAAACACGAGCAGCTCGATTTCAGCCGCGTTGAAGGCAACCACAGTGGCCTTAACATTGCACGCATACTTGTTGACACAATAGATAGGTTCAGCATTCGCTCGAAGGTGAGTCTTTTTAAAATGTTTCGCATTAGCATTAGACTAACTTTACTTGTATGTACAGGTTGGATGGATGACATCAGATAACGCTTCAAACAATGACACAGCCATGAAAGAGGTAGCGAAGGTCATAGACGAGGATGGGACTCATTGGCTTCCGGGTTCTCGCCGCATCCGATGTCAAGAACATATACTCAATCTCGCTGCTCGTCACTTTGTTGACGCAGTCGCACCCACCCCTCAAGCAACATTACTCAAAAAGATCCGCCACGCTATTGATGATGGTGACGAGACTAATATTGACAGCTTGACTGAACAGCTCACTACTTTGGAGGATGATCCTGAAGCTATAACTGAAGATGGTTTTGATGTTGCGGATGCCGTTGGAAAGGCACTTGCTCTCATAGAACAGGTAAGTCTTAGTTTTGTCATCTTTGAGTTGTTTTGTAACAAGAATTTTAGATTCGCAAATCCCCACAAGCCAGGGCATTCTTGAAAAAGTCCTGCGAGGAAGAGGACATACCTGTTCACGAGATTTTGGCCTGGGTGAGAACGCGCTGGGCTTCTTTGTTTAAATGCCTCGAACGTTTCGTGTCTCTTCGTCTGGTAAGTGAGACTGAATTAACACATGTCTATTCTAATGTTTATTCAGGCCATCAACCGCTTCACTCTTCTCGCTGACGAGAGTCCTGAAGTCCCAAAGTTGCACAACAAAACATACAGTGACTTCAAGCTTGATCGGGCTGACTGGAAGAAGATACGGCTCGTGTGTAATGTCCTCAAGGTAGCTATTTTTTTATTCGTCTACTTGTTTACTTACTTATGTTTAATAGGAGCCCGCAACTGCACAGCAGTCTTTCTCATCAGCCGCACACCCAACAGCCTCGCAAACCATTCCCACATTGGAGTGTCTCGCCAACACTTGGCAGACAATGGCCAACAGCGCAGAATATGCGCCGATCGCTGACGCAATTCACAAAGGCCTCAAGAATGTTGCGAAGTACTATGAGAAAACTAACGACTCGGATATATACTTCGTCTGTCTGGGTGAGTACCAATATTTTCTCCTACAGCGTATTTCTAATGTGATTACAGTTCTCGACCCCAACTACAAGTTGGCGTATGTTGAAGGTCAGTTGGAGTGTTGCAAAGGTTGCAAGTGGGAGGGCTCAGTCTTGAAGCCTTGGTAAGTTTTATTTCACTGAGATATTCTACAAGCTGATTGGTGTGTAGTTCAATAAATATTATGAAGCACCTTCGATGTCACGCACCATGGAACATGCTACTGTGCCAACAAAAGTGTCGCAGGGTGTTCGGTATGGCAAATCCTGGATGTGCGACGCTGTCATAGCACGTCAAGCATCAGACAATCGCATGTGTGACCCACTTCAAGAACTCTCATCATATCTCACTTTGCCATTGGAAGAGACTGATAATATTGTGGCATGGTGGGGGGTAAGTTATTCTTTGTATTATCGCATTCTGAGCTCACTCTATTCATTAGCTGCACTCACTTCAGTATCCAACTCTATCTTGTATCGTGCATGATTATTTACCAATTCAGGGCAGCGCGGTTCCCTCTGAAAGCACTTTCTCTAGTGGGGGGATCACTTCAACACTGCGGCGCAATGCACTGGCCGCAACTACATTCTCCACACTCCAGATATTGAAGGCAGGTTACCGCAATGGACATGTTTCAGCGGCTGCAGAGGCAGAAGAGTTTGCAGCTATGTTAGACTAGCTACTCACTGTGTAGACTAGCATTTTGTCAATGTTTTTTTGTGCTCCCTACTGAAATTTCTTTGGGTTCGGTTTGAGTTCGGACCAGAAAAAAACCGAACTGGACCATTGAGAACGGTTCTCAATGGTCTGGTTCTGGGTTCGAGAATTTTGGAGAACCGGACCATGGTTCGGTTCTTGGTTCTCGTTGAGGACCCTCTGAACCAGACTGAACCGGACCACAGCAGCACTAAAGATGACGAAACATCCATCTGTCAAGGCCATTACCATCAATGCCCTTAGAGACGATTATGGTGCCTCTTTTTTTTGGGCTGCTCTTGCTCGCTATATTGTGCTCCACACATGCCCAGATGCAACCACTCGAGCTCAGGTGGAACACGCTGCCACACATGTATATATCCCTTTCACCTCGCTTCCCATTTTTCATAAGGTCAGGTACAACACAGTGGACTCTGCTGGCCATAAAGATGAAAGTGTTACCATTGATTCTGTTCACTGTCAGCCTGCACGAAGAGATAAGCGAGGGAACACTGTGCCAGGATGTTTCGATACAGTTCTTGCCAACTGTGGCAATGGGGGAGAGAAGGGTGTAGAAGGTCTGTATATTATTTGATTGGCAGTTTCAAGCTACTGATAAACCACACAAGGTTACCGTGTAGCCCAAGTGCAGGCAATATTTTCGATACCTGAGAAACATCATGCCAGCCTTTTCCCTCCCATATCTCAATTCCCAAACACTTGGCCTATGTCGAGTGGTTTTCGCCATTCACTGGAACAAGCAAGAGAAATCATGGTATGCACAAGGTCTCGTGATCGTATGAATATGGGGAACGGTTAGTTAGTGTGATATCTGTGAAAGATATTCGGCGCAGCGTACATCTGATACCAAAGTTTGGCCATGTTGCACCTTGGGATTGGACTAGTAGCAACGTTTTGGAGCTCTGTAGAGACTTCTTTGTTAGTCCATTCACTGATCATCATGCATACACAACTATTTACTAAGCTTGCTGACAACTTGTGAAATTTTCATGAAAGTTTAAAGCAAATTTCAAGAAAATGTTGTCACATTTTCAGAATTCCCGCGGGAGGTTTTCCCTGATGTTTTTCCTGATGAAATATTCAAAATGTTTGGCAAAATATGTCACTTTGCATTGTCATCTCACTGTTCATTTAAATTTCTTCTTATTCTCAACATGAAATTTGACTTTTATCTTGCTGATGTCAAAACTCCGAAACTGCCGATCAGTGTCACTTGTATTTGGTAGGAGCAGAAATATATCCTTCTATAGTTATCATGGCTACAATATCATGGACTAATTCACTGATGCAGAGTCCAAGCTTAGGTCCCATCCATGTCTAGTGCAAAGGGGTCTCCTCCACCCTTCACTCTCTTGTTGTCTGTTGGCAATGGCTCGAAATCCAGACCTGTTCCCCGGCCTACCTCCTGCAAACGCTGCAAGGCTTGCTTATGCTTCAGCCTCCCTAATTCTCTCTTGGTAATGCCCCCATCATTTGATCCACCATCTGCAGTTGCCGCATCATCGATACTCATCTCAGACGAGTCCTGGGTCCTGTCCTCAGCCACAGCTTCGAAATGCTTGGGAAGTGCCAAGAGATCTGAGTACAAGTCCAGAACTTTGAGATCAGCTTGAGTGGCTAGGAATCTCGTCATAATGAGTCTAAAGTAGAAATGATGCATATTTACCAGACAGGGTGCAAGAGTTGAGTGCCAAAGCCAATGGCGGAGGATGGCTTGCCGTGAACTGTGAATAATAGCACTGTGAGTAGCCAATCGGTTTGGTTAAAGAAAAAGCAGGTAACATTGTCTGGTGTCCATCGTCGTACTTCGACTAAATTCGAGTCATCGCCTTTGCCCTTACTACTCCAGCTTCTTTGTGAAGACCAATCAGCATCAAGCAAAACCCAAACAGACCCGTCATCTTCCAGGGTGAAGTCAATAATAGGTTTGTGAAAAGGCTCATGCTGTATACAAGCCTCGGAGTTGTCGTCCATTGAGAACCAGAAGATAGCAGTGGCCCTGTCCGATATTATTGACCGGCACAACATGCGACACATAACACTTACCCGACTACACTGAACACTATCTTTGGCGCTATCGAGGGGACTAGATGCCACCCTGTGCACCACAAACACGACCTCGCTTTCCCCTGCCGACGCTTCTCCAGGTTGTATCTCAGGCATCGCAGAATCTTGGCTTTCTTCCGCGTCCCCGTCGTCAGCACTTCCTTTTTCTTTATGTTTCCCTCTATTTTTTCTTCGTCCTCTTTTCCATCAGTTGACTTTATATCTTCGCCTTCATTCCTCCATTCCCTTTTCTTTTTAGGGCCTTTACCGCGATGAAGGGTTGAACGGCAGAAAAGACATCGATATTACGTAGTAGTTTCCCGCTCATCCAATCCCATAGCTTTAACACGGAATCTCCACCGCCAGAGATGAGCGTCCCTGGAGAAAACGAAGGAATATGTATTGCAGAAACGTATCTGAATATGTTGTATCAGCATTTCCGAGTCAGAGAGAACCATGCTTCGCACTTTTGGTGACCGAGGCAGTAACTCTCGATTGTGTATCCTTGTGGGTACCAGCTGACTCTGATATGTTCGTCCCTGTCGGCAGTCACGATGTACTGCCCGTCGGCGGTCAATAAGAATGTAGTCAGGAGGGAAGCGTGACCAAGAATAAGTTCCCCGCCAGAAGGATTTTCATGAGATGACAAAGCGTCACGCGTACACCCGCTGGACGATTCGTTTGAGTTTGGATGCAGTTGATAACTAGGGCATGATAAGTTAATGTTAGATAATTGATGTCGAACATTCCTACCGGAATATGTCACCGAACTTGTCTGCAACGAGTATGTCTTTGTTATCCGCGAAATTAATATATGTTGGCTTCTTCGGTAGTACTCTACACTACCGTCAGGACAGTGAAAGGTTGGAGCGTCAGAAGTACATACCTTGAACTGAGGAGTTTTAAATCATCAACTTGCCAGGTCTTAAGCTTTTTATCATCTCCTGAAGTTGCGAGGTACTTCCCGCAATCACTCAATGCGGCACAACGAATGGGTCCTGATGCGATTTGATCTTCCTCGCATTTCGCGGTTGAACGTAGGACATCACCCGTGCTGAAAAGTTGTAAGGGTCAGAATGTAAACAAGAAGAAACCTGCTACTTAGTGTCAAGGACTTGTATGTGAGGTCCTGCGATGACGATGGAGTACTCTGATTGCCAAAATAATCGGGTGTAAGGGTATCGAGACATGTCGAACGTTGAACTTAGATGATTATCGGTCAAGTAGGAGCTTCCGAGTACCGACGGCCCGACAACAATTTCCTCCGTCTTGGGCCTTATAGCCTTAAGCTTTAGGCCTATATATAGGCTTGGCCACAGAAACTGCAACTAATTTTGAACCGTGACCAACGTTGCGAATCATGCGTACCACGATTCCAATCACTTCTCGTCCCTTGGACCTAATCTATTTCGCCTTTTTCCTGGTGCGTCAAATTGGCTGTTAATCATCCTACATCCTTGAAGAAAATAGGTCCATATACCGGCAACTCTGCTCATTGATCTGCAAGCCCTGTATCCTGCTTCGTTGACACCACATTTCATACGCGCTCTCCCTCAATTATATGTGCAAATGTCGAATGACCCCTTGATTGGAAGCGTCCTGGGCATGTTGGGAGATAGCAAACCTTTTGTTTGGTTCAAGACCTTCCTTGCAGTTGAAGCGTACGAGTGTCCTGATTCAATATTGTTCCACTTTCTAAAGCGCATCTACGTAGTCTTTTTCAACTTCCTGTCTTCGTGCTTGGAGCAAGAGGTCTCTGGAGAGGTGAGACACTCCTGCATCTGTTTGAAACTGGATGCGCTTCTCATCATCGATCAGATTCGCGATCCATATACGTGCTTCTCCTCATATACGCTGCATCCACCACCACCACAACTTTACCGTGCCTGTCTGTCTTGCTGACGACGCCCACAACCAGCGCGCAGACCATAGCTGATAAAGTAGTCTCTGTAACAACATTCCAACGCTCCTTGCTGTTGTCAAGCTATATTCCGTTCTTTGTGATACCCTTCATCATGACAGTAGATATGGCTTCTCGCCTGACCAAATTGGTCACGACGGGGATAGACGCCGCTGATGACAAGAAGTCGTCATAATACTATTATAATAATTATATATGAATGCAATTCAACGTTTCCTTGACCTTTCCAAAGTTCACTGGCTTCGGAGTTTTAGGTCCACAAGCATATTTGAAGCATGATAAGCACTGGTCATAGGCTTGCTATTGAGCCTTGATACAGAAATCCCTAGCTTGGGTTCCCGGCTTACGACTTGGGCTGCTTTCAACTGCCAAAAGTTGGTGTAATACACAGCTCAGGAGACAAACATCTCATCAGTGATGTCGATGAATACTATATTGGAACGTTCTGTCAATTCTTCATCAATGCATGATCAATGTGACATAATGAGTTAGTTGAGTGCTGATCGAGCCTTGTGGCTTATTGCCTATACAGTTTATCTAACTTGTTCCCACGGTTTATCACTGCTTGTACTCAAGATATTGGTAGTCCCGCCCAGCACTTCCCCTTCGTCAAGACCTCTGCTCCTCATTATGGTGGGTGCTATCACCCCCAAACCATATTTTTATGCTAACCATGACCTGTACCACAGACAAAACGCACACGCAAAGTTGGTGTCACCGGAAAATACGGCACTGTGCGTATAATATCTTATCCTGTTGCAGGAAGATAGTTATCTTAGATGTGTTCATTGTAGCGTTATGGTGCTTCCCTGCGTAAGCAAGTGAAAAAGGTGCGTTGTTTGCACTAGGTTCATGCTATATATTGACCTACGATCTTCAGATGGAAATCACGCAGCACGCCCGGTATACCTGCACCTTCTGCGGTAAGGTTAGTGAAAAATCCAGTCGTATGTACGCGGCTATTCTTATTTCGTCACAGGATTCTGTCAAGCGTACCGCCGTTGGTATCTGGCATTGCAACTCTTGCAAAAAGACAATTGCTGGCGGTGCATGGACAGTATCGACGACTGCGGCTGCTACCGTACGGAGGTGAGTCACCCCCATTAGCATTGGCGGGCGTCGAATTTGACTATCTGCCTAGCACCGTTCGTCGTCTGCGGGAATTGACGGAGGCATAGATAAAATCTCATGGGTTCTTTTGCCATGCTTTTCTTTGCTTTGTTTCATATATCTCGACCCAATGACTATGAGCCTCATGATGCACACTGTATATTCCTCTCCACATGTGTGAACGCTTTGAGGCTTTAAATCATCTCCAAGGACTATTGATTCATCTATCTTGCGAAGTGAATAAGGAATACTATTATAAATCATGAGATTGTATACATGTGCTGAAGTGATTGATATGTACATCGAAAGGAGATACAGATAAAATCAGGTCAATGGACCATCGTCTAACCCATCTATTTCATCGGTGGGGCTTAAGCCCTCTTCCTCGCCACTAGCATCCTCCTCTTCGTCATCATCACTGTCACTTTCTTCCTCACTTTCATTGAATAGAAGAGAAATATACTCATCCCCGAGCCGAGCATCCTCGACCGCGACATGCTGTGAACTCAAAACATTGTCAGAACTAGTATCAGAACCAGAAATGACAGTGGAAGAAGCAGTTGCAGCAATATCCGAAGTCAATGAGGCTGTTGGTGCTGGAGGCTTGCGGGTTCGGTTGGCGCGAATGACGTGTGGAAGCTTGCATCCCTTTGTCGAACAGCTTCCTTTCTCAGCAAAGTCTGGGCACTCTCTAACATGTTGCATCTCGCAGTCGAGGCCCTTGGCGCAGTAGCCAAGTACTGCGAAGTCGCGACACACACCGCGTTGCTGTCCTACACGGACGTGCGGGAAGTGACAATTTTCTCGAGTGCATCGTCCGTTGTTGGCAAAATGCACGCAGAGAGGCGTCCGTTCAGGGGTCGGGTCGTGAGAGAGGTTACAGGTTTCAGCCGTGCTGGAGCAGTTGCCATGCAAAAAGTTCCAGCAGATGGCAATCTTGGTAGGGTCATGCTGGTACATGCAAGTCAGACCACGGCTGCAGGCACCTATTGTAGCACAAGCGTTGGGTGAATATAAATTTAGCAAAGGTACAGTGGACAAAAGGGGCTGACCACGCACCTGTAGTTGTGAAGCGGGGGCAGGGTTTGTCCATATATTTCATGCGCTTATTTCTGCGTCTAGTAGATGTCATCAGAGTGAGTTTATAGCAGAAACTTGATCGGTGCACGGACTGTTGAGAACCTCGAGTATTATCTAGAGTCATATTCCGGTTTCTTGGGCGACGCTGACGAGCCCGCGATGAGGCCTTGGGCTTGTATGCACGGCCAGTCGGAATCAAGTGCCCTGTAGTTGTTCTAGAGAAATCTACTTGCTGGGGAATTGACCGAAGTAGAGCCTTGGGTGGAGCAGATGGAGGTTTTGGCACTGTAATAAAACAGCCCACAGTTACAGAAAAAACTGTAACTACCCTGTAACCAAAAAAAACTGATAAGGAAATAAACTCACAATCCTTGCGCACGAGAGATCTGGTGGATGATTCGAAAGTCACGCCATCGATAACAACGTCACGGGTGGACGAGGCCTGAGTCTGAAGGGGCGGCCTTGTAGGCGGGCGAATGTACTTTGTCGCTGGTTTCTGATATTCGGAGGGTCTGTAAGATGCTGATGGTTTGTACTTTGGATTAAAATATGCGTTACTCCGGGGGGCTGAGAAGAATCCAACTGATTGCTGAGTCGATTTGTGTTGATTGATGGCACCTGCGTTGGCTTGTTAGTAATAATATCCCAATAAAAAACAAGATCACCTGTAAGCCTGGCGATTTCTTCCTTGAGCGCTGCGTCCGATGTCGAGGCCATGATGGGTGTCGAAGACGAAGAGTAATTGTTGGTCAGCTCCAAGTGATGATTAACCAAACTTGGAGATGACAAACATGAGTACACATACGCTAGCAGCAGGCTTGAACTGGATCCTCTATCAACGTACGATGGCTCGATACAAGAAACCTAATAAACAACAGCCTTTTTGCAGGGTACCACTGCCACGGACGAAGCCTTTGTTCTTCTTCGGCCTGTTCGCTGCGTTTTTGTGGCTCTGGATGCCGAATCAGTTCTAAATTAGATACGTCGGACACGGTTGACGTCGTTCTGCGCACGCCAATGAATCTGTCTACACCACCCATCGAAAACCACTCTCTGACGGCTATACTGCCAATTCTTTCGCACTCTTTTGAAGGTCTTGAAGTTTTGTTGTCCCCGTTTCTCGTTCCTTCCGACACCATTCGGGAAGTCATTTTGATCTGCCCACACACAATCCTTTCAGATGCCCGACGGGTACTCAAGAAGATCCTGTCATACAGTGACACCGTTGACCATCCCAATATCTCACTGCTACCCTATACAAGCTCTTCCTTTTACAACAGTACACTTACAAGTGCTGCGTTTCGAGTTAGAACGGAGTGGGTTCTTGTTCTCGACAACCATGGTCCTTCAAGGCCTCAGCAGTGGACAGAAAGCTTATTTACTCAGCCCACTATCCATTTCTCTGCCAGTCGGACCTAATGGCTTCCTCCGGTTTCCTGCCAATTCCAGTCGTATTCTTGCGACCAGCGATCTCAAGGTTGCCGAATATCTTATCCCTCCTTTCGTGGCACCGACCCATCTGTTCTCTCGCACCTTTTCGGATCTCGCCGATTCTGATACTTGGCTTGCGTTTGGCGTGCATGTCGCAAAGACTCATCTCGAGACGATAGGGGGCTTGGTTCTTCCATCCGACATCAAAAACCTCAGTTGTTGCGAACAAAATTCTCGCCTTCTATCCCTCGACATGACTCAGATCGAGCACAACCCGACAGGGATTCTAACAGCAGACAATGATGGTCGCACGCAGAAACGGCCGGCATCAGCTTCGGGTCGCTTCGTTCTGGTCGTTCCTTATTTAGAAGATGTCCATGCTTTCATGCCTATTGTCTGCAGACTCCAGTCCGTCGGTCATATTGTAACTGTTTTACTGTACCAGGCGTCATCGAGCGATACCATGTATTGTTCTTCTGAGGACTGTACTCTCCAGTGCTCGACGCTTTCTCATACCGCTCCGACTTTCCATAATTGGCTAGACTCTCTGGACGCCTCGCCCGATGTTGTCTTCGCTTTGGATGCTCAAGATTTCTTGTCTGTTACATTCACGATGGTCCTTCTCCACGAACCCTACCATAAAACCACATTAATCAGATTACCTCGAGCTGACATACCCGTACTCCGATTGGATCGGTTCACTCACCCTTCGCGAACTTTGCAGTTAGTAGCCGGTGTCATTCTCAGCATCATTATCTAACCGAGAGCAGACTTGGAACGTTCCTGAAATCACTATTAGTGTCATAACTGATCATAGACCTCACTCTTTGCAACGGTTGCTGACGTCCTTGACCCACGCTCGGTACTTTGGAGAAAGAGTCGGACTACGTATCAATTTGGAGCAAACTGCCGACGTCGAAACCTTGAGAGTCGTACAGGATTTTGAATGGCCTCGTGGCGACGTCTATATTCACCACAGGATCATACATGGTGGTCTCCTCCCTGCTGTTGTCGAGTCATGGTACCCAAATTCCAACGATTCTTATGGTTTACTTCTGGAGGATGACATTGAGGTGTCTCCGTTGTTCTTTGCGTGGATCAAGATGACTGTCTTGCGATACCGGTAAGTCAACACGAATTTTAGAAAACTTTCCCATGATTAACAATATTTTGGAGGTATGGTGGAATCCGAAAACATCTCGCCGTCCAGTGTTTGGCATTAGTCTTTACCAGCAAAAAATGATCGAACTCAGACCAGAAGGCCGAAGATCCTTCGACGCCTAGGGCGCTTTTCACCGCTGATGGCATCCCGAATCCCTAACTACCCCATACCTGTCCCAGATACCCTGCAGCTGGGGCGCAGTCTACTTCCCCGAACACTGGCGCGAGTTCCACGACTACCTCTCTATCCGCCTCTCTGAGTACTCCATGAAAATACATGAGAACGTCGTTCCCGACATCCGCTCCAATAAGTGGGTCAAGTCATGGAAGAAATACTTCATCGAGCTCGTCTATCTTCGTGGCTATGTCATGCTCTATCCGAACTACGCCAACTTCACATCACTATCAATTAATCACCTCGAAATTGGCTCGCATGTCAAAGACCAGCCAGAGAAAGAATACCTCCGCAAGAAAGCTTTGTTCATGCTTCCCTTGATGCCGTTGACGAATACCTCAGTACCACTTTTCCCCGGCCTGCTTGACTTACCAGAGCAGAGACTCCCTTCCTTATCTTCCTTGCCTGTCCTAGATCTGATGGGAAAGCTTTCTTCGGCATCAGACCTGTTGGAACGAGGGACTAAGCGTCGGACCGAACTTACTAGCTGCAGTGCTACCATTTTTTTGACTTACGACGCTCGTGAGCTGATGTGTCTTCAGGCGTTCACTTGAGTGTTGGGCATTTGGTAGTAGGTGCGACGACTCGCACTAGTATTTTTGTCGTCGTTGATAGATGTAAAATGTTGGCTACGTAGTTTCAAATTCACATTTCAGCGAACACTATGGCAAAAGACAAAAAATGATTCAATCTAAGGTAATTAAGCAAATGAGCAGCCCATTTTACTTGCATGAGTGACAAGCCATGTGTAATTTTGTCTTTCTAAAGACACGAGCAATGATAGTGATACATGATGATGTCCGACCCACAACCAGAATCACACCGATATCTGCGAACTGTCCAGCCCAAGCGCATGGAGGAAGAGATTGACATTAGAGAGCTTCGTTTGTCGCTCCTCTTCATCTGCTACCCAGCCCTTGTTGACACTCGTCACAATATCCAGTACTTTTTCGCGGAGGCTGGTGACGAGAATAGATTGTTGGTCAGAAGATGCGTGCAGTGCAAGCGCGGCGAGGAATTGCCAAACGGGCTGGTCAAGTATATCCGTGGGAGGAAGGGGAGCCGCTACCGGGAGGGGTTGGGCAATAAGACGAGTCGAAGGAAACAAGAGCACGAAATGGGACATCAAAAGTTGGAATAGATGATCGAACATAGTTTGCCTGCGAACAATCATATCAGGGTAGAGCAATTTTGAAGCTGGAAAATTGGATACCATTGTTGAGCTTCCGCAGGCGTTGGTATTTCTGAGGACTCTTGCGCACTACTCATGCCCTGTTTGACTATCTCGACTCGACTCAAGAACAATGTTAACATGGCAATCCCAGGCTGAGCACGATGGATAAGTAACTTCGTGCATGATGAGATTTAACACTCGTACCCGAGTTTGAGCAGAGATGACAATGTTGGTGCGATCCAAGAGTAATCCAAGCAGCCCAGTGATGACCCTCAGCTCAGCCTTCGCGACCACAGGCAAAATACTCTGCAGAACGCTTCCCAAAAAGGCTTGCGTCTGTCGTTCTACATCCTGACGTTCGGGAGTTTCCTCTAGTGAGTCGAGAAGAGCGGCATGCTTAACGACGTCAAGCTGAGAGAAGCAAGCGACTAAAAGCGTGAGAAGCGTGAGCATCCTAGGTGGCGCAATGTGGCGGCTGAGCCGCGGCAGAATTTTTTTCCCCTTGACTGGCGTAAGTAGGGAGACAAATGGATGTGGGTCACTGAGATTGTATATGAATACAAACAAGACAGTTTCCAAGCACGCTGTAACACACCTTGTTTCAAGAGGTAACATTACCTTCAAATTCATCCATATTTGCTCGACAAGATCATTGTATGTCGCTGACCTAAAATATCGTCAGTGCTGTTTCGCCCCCCAAAAAAGACAGAATACCATGAGACAAAAGCTTCCTCGTCCTCCTCGTCCTCTTCTAGAGGCTGATCTCGCCTGAGCTGCTCAATATTCAAGACCAGATCATAAAGCCCTTCCAATACAACAAGTGTTTGTCGTTGGGTGAGCGGGTCCTTTCGTACCACGCCATCACTCTAGATACAAAAAGTGAATGGTTCAAATCATATTCAAGGCATCAACACGCACTCCAGCAGCTTGTCCAAGCGCTTCGCGACCGAGTTTCGCAGCCTCTTGTGCGGCACCGTTGCCATCCTCTTTGGATATGTGAGGATGAGTACTAGATATAGTTGCTGAAGAGGCATCGACCTGCAGGAGCTGTCGCGGTGCAGCCTTGTAGCTACGTCCAGACGTTTTACCAAGAGCGCCCTGGAGACTGTGCAAAGCTTTCGAAGTGCTGAGCGTCGGAGAAAAAGAAAGACCTCGTGGAAGACGTACAATGCAATCCCTTTTCTTTCTCCCTAAGTCGTGCATTGTTGACAATCCGTTCGACCTGCGCTTCCATCTTCTGCATCGCACTCTGCCTCCTGCCACTGCCTTTTTGTGCCAATCCAAGACCGACGCCGCCACTGGAGCCAAACTTGATCACACGCTCATCCTGCGACTGGAGTCCCAATCGTGAACGAAGGATAGCACCATAAACCTGAGCGTAGAAGTCTTCGGCATAGGGATCCTGCGTAACTAGCTGCGAGACTTGAATGCGAGTAATAAAATCCTTGTCAGATTGTGTCATTAGATCATTGTAGCGAGACTGCAAATCGTCATGAGCGTGATGAAATTGGACGGATGTGCGGGCATCACCATGTGTGCAATCTTGGCAGCCTTGCGACGGCGCCTCTCCTCCATTCGCTCAGTTTCCATGATTTTACGCATGGCCTCAACCCGCAACGCTTCTTGCTCAGCCTGGCTGATGCCCTGCATGTCTCGCATGAACTCAACTTGTGCCATCTCTGACAAGAGTCTCTGTTGCAGTTGAATGCTCTGGGGCATATATTGAGTGTTTTGCTGATTGAACGGTACATACTGGGAGTCGATGACGGGGGAATGTGTGCGACGTTGTGTGTCAGCGTAAGGAGATTGCCTGCGTGCAAGCAAATTCGGCTGCTGCTGCTGCAACTGTGATAATTGCTGCGCGCGAAGTTGCCGTTCGAGTTCTTCCATACGGAGGCGCTCTTGAAGTTCCTTCAATCGCTCCTGCTGCTGACGCTCCTGCTCTTGTTGGAGGAGGAGTATTTGCTGTTGGTGTTGATGCTGCTGATTGAAGCGAGGGGAAGGTGCAAGATGAGAGACTACCCGTGGGGTGGACATTCGGGCTTGCTGTTGCAAGCGAAGCTGCTGTTCTTGCTCCAAACGAGCTCGCATGCGGTCTGCAAGCAAATTTTCCTGTTGAAGCCTCTGGAGGTCTTGCCGTTCGAGCTCTTGCACGCGATACTCTTCTTGTCTGCGAAATTCTTCCTCTCTTTGCAACTCTTGTTGCAGCTGAACTTGCAAAAGTATCTCTTCTTGCTGCTTGCGCTTCTGCTGAGCAGCCCGCATTTCAGCTTCAATCTCTTGCAGAGTGCGAACACCTGTCTGGTTAATACCATGAGAGATAGGCTGTTGTTGACTGAGAGGTCGATGATCCGCATACGCATTGAGCGCTGGGGACCTTGAGGGCGGGAACGGAGACTTCACCAAATTGGAGGGCACACGTTGATGACCTGCAGCACGAGAGAGCATTGAGAATGGCGATTTGTCGTCCCATATCGACTCAAGAGATTTTGGAGCTGGAGAAAGCCCTGCGACGGAAAATGTTAAGAACTGAAACTGATTGTATGTATCTGACCGCATACCTCGATCACGAGGCTTTGACGCGGGTTCTGTTCGTTCAACCACAGGTGTCCGCTCTCTGAAAGGCTCTGCGGTAGGAGTGAACCTGCCACGAGTAGTTCCAACGGGCGTAGGGAGAGTTTGACTCGTGAAATCAAAATCTTTGCCTGGTTGCAGCAGACATTATTGTCACTCTTTGCCCTTTTGCTAATCACAAGTGCATCTCACCAACAGCACCTGTCCCACCAAAGGTCTCGTCATTCAGTTCATCACCGCCCTCAAGGAGTGCATCTCCCAGCCCATCATAGCTCTCTTCACCCCAGGTATAGACTGCAAGGTCCTCGGATTCCTGGAGACCTCCTTCAGAAAATTTCTTCTTTTCTTGCTCTAAATTGCTTCTTTCGAACCCAAAGAAAGACATAAGAAAGAGAGGAGAGCCCTCAGCGAGCTGATGAGGTCTGATTATGAAAGTGGAATCAAGTCTTACAAGCCCATCTCCCCGCAACAAACATGACCATACACAGACTAACCTGCCAGTCATTGTCAATCTCAACGTAAATTTGTGTGCTTCTCCAACGAGGCTTCTCATGATCAGATGTGACGATGTAAAGTTTGATTGATACTTCTAGCTATAGATCTTTTCAACTATAAATATTTCCTACGTTTGTCATAAACATATCCTCGTGGTCACTTGCATGTCGCCATTTCATGAACCTCTTCCAAAAAGTCTAGCAACGTGCTGGCGCTCCAGGCTTGGGTATTACACGAGTCGGCACAATATTGTCCATCCTTATTTGTCAGCTCGGGGATGCCAGCCCAAGGGTCGGTCTGGATATAATGCTTAGGGGTGAGCAGAATTTTGTGAAGATAGTGAAGTGTCTGAGTTGTATCCTGCAGCCAAGTGTCTTAGCGGGTAGAGATTGACCGTGTCTGTGAAAGTCTGTACTGACCTCTTTCCCTGCACCAAATCGTGTGTCGAAGTAGAGGTAAGCGCGGAGGAAATATCCTAGCGGCCAACCCCATTCAGGACCCTTCCAAGCAAGCATGCCGCTTAGCACGTAACATGACACGATGATCATTCAAACGTACATTATGATAATTCAGTCCCTTTGCAACACACCGGTCCGTAGTATCATTAGAGTTGTCATATTGAGGCCGATATTGCATGTCACTTGGGTCCAAAGTTTTCATGCCAAGTGGGCTGCGTAAAACCTGGTCAGCGAGGCGGAGTGCGTGTAGAGCATGTTGAGCATGGAATAGTTCTGGCGCCACAGTCATGGCGATTGGGAAATTTGGTCTGAACTGGTAATCAGACCATTCTCGACCTGGGCCAGAACCATATACATCCTTGTAGATGCCCCTTCTATTGATGATAGCGGGATCCACGTCGTAGCGCGTGTCATCGCTGGCGTCTGTGTTATAATATGAAGGACGAGCAATAACGAAGATAACTGTTAGTCTTACTCATGGGAACATAGTAGCATCTTTCGAAGGACTGTTGTATGAGGTCACCCCAGGCCTTGTAGGTGACGAAGGTATTCTGCCCATTGACTTCGAAAGATCACGTTAGTTGGGCTGTAAAATTAGTCAGTAAAAAACCTCACTTGTCGCTTCTACACCCTTGAATGGGAAACTTCCAATACTCGACAGCGTATCGAGCCATCGCAGCGTACTTTTCAGCAAACCGGTGATCTCGACCGGCGCCCCATCTCTCGGCGTCCCAGGAACCCCCTTCGTGCCCGCCTTCTCAGATTCTCCCATCTTATCCATCCAAGTCCCGCAATTGTGCTGGTTTCCTCCGAGAATAAACCCCGTTTCCCAGTCGACTCGAATATTTATGTTGAATCCTGAATCCTTCATCTGCATGTCAAGATTGGGGCCAGCGTTGTGTTCACGGAATGCGATTCCATTTGCGTGGCGCTGAAGTATTTCTTGAATGATCTCCGCAAGAGTGCTCGCATATGTGTACGCGCGAGGATCATCCCATGCGACCCAGGTATCATCTGAAGGGAATCTACGCTTCACCGGCTCCGACAGGATCGATAGACCATCAGGTGCGCTGGCCACATAGTCTTGAATATTTTGCAGCATCCACCATGGTGAATCCCTCGAATTGTACCTGAGAAGACATCAAACAATTTCACACAACTGCCTGCTGATTCCTACCGTGGTTTCCTAACGGAATCCAATAAATTTGGAATCAATCCATGCTTCAAAGTCGATGCAAAAGCGAGGATATGTTTTCTGGCGCCCTCGAAATTGCCTGTAGTCAAAAATAGCCCCCTCAAAGAGATGAAGACGTCCCGACCCCAACAACGTGCCCATCCAGTGCTGAAATGCGGCAGTCCTGCTGCCAGTGACGGAGTGGATTTGGCCGGATCAAGGGATGCAGATTGTACCATTCCATGCATCTGAATGGCACACATCGCAAGATTCTGTGTAAAATCATGCCCTGTATACACAAACTCAGAGCATTGTTCGATCGCTGCCTTGCGAGCGGCTTTGTATGCAGTAGATATCAGGATGGCGAAGTACTTTGGACGCAAATAAGGAGGCACAGAGGCCTTGATGCGCTCTGTCCGGTCTTTGAACCATTGCGCTGGCCGCAGAAGTTTCGGGAATTGAATTGTTTGCCTGATGAGAGAATATCAGCAACGCCAGAGATAAATAGTAGACAATCCCTACTGTTGCAGTCTTGAATAAATGTAGTCGAGTGCCCAAAGTCCTTGCCTAAAGTTTTCGCAAAGTGGATGCCCAAGATCATTGGACTTCATGATGTGCCGAAGAGGATGCATCCATCCCTCCAGACCACAATAAGTCAGCTTTACAAAGCCTGGAACATCATAGGCACCAATCGTGCCACTGGTCGCATCCCTTTCTTCACCATCAGCGCGATATAATACAACGTTCAAATCAACAAGGTCCAGGTCACCAAATGCTTTGTCTGCATCCGAGGCGCAGAAGGTGTCCAGTTCAGCATCCAGGTTCTGAACCTCGACTTCAAAAATGAGAATGCTTCCAGGCGGGAAGTAGTCTGGGACTGTGATCCTGCAGAATGGTGCAACATCATGCGATATCTGCGGGACGATAACGTTGGGAATTTCAACCAGCTTCCCGGGGAGCCCTCGGATTGTGTTGGGATCATGTGGCGTTTCGTATGATGAAAATTCGATCGAAGCGCCATATACGAATCGAGCTCTGGTGCGAGATAATTCTACAGTGTTTACTATTGATCGGTTAGGGTAAGTCATGTACATCGTACAGTAGCACGCACCGATGCCGCGGTCTTTTGAGCCCTTTGAGAACGCAGTATGGGCAATGAGCAGATAACCCTTCTGGGTGGTCGGATGCATCCGCTGAACGAGGATATACTTGTTGACTGTTAGCACCTGCACAAAAGCAAGCCCAGATCATGTACTTACATCACCCTCTTGCCAGTAATGGCCCTCCTCGAATCCACCGAGA
Source organism: Suillus occidentalis (assembly GCA_016628085.1). NCBI lineage: Eukaryota > Fungi > Basidiomycota > Agaricomycetes > Boletales > Suillaceae > Suillus > Suillus occidentalis. Next base: position 43,039 of record JABBWB010000247.1, on the reverse strand, counting down.
ACCATTTCCCGATGCAAGCCATTCAACAATCTCTTTGCCCTTGCAATGCCCGAATTTTCGCCAAGCTGGGTTAGCTCGTATTGCCGCTTTTCTCCAACAAGATTCAGTAGCTTCGGATATAGATCATCAAAACCTTTCACTGAAGCAATTGCACAGTAACCAAATGTTACAATTCCAGCGACGGATAGTGCATGCTCTGCAGAACGCTTGTCGAGATAAGACTCGTTGTCATGCGTGAGATCGTACATGAGTGCATGAGGCACGGATCCATTCAGAGGGCTAACGATGCACGGACGCGTTGGACCTTTTCCGAAGGGAGGACTAAGTTCTTCCATGTTTGTTAAGCATGCGTTATCCATGGATCCTATAATGGGTACATCAACATCCGCCACCCTCCATAACGATATGTGCAACTCACCAAGCGGTTTCACAAGGCCGAATCTATACATGACTCTTGAAAATTCTTTTGGATCCCAGGCGTTTCCTGCTTCCCTAACAAGACTGTTAATGCCCAACTTCTGCACGAATAGTAGATCCATCTCCTCGCTGCCTGTAAAGAGCTCGGCACAGACATAAAGATCTGGATTGACGATACGAGCCGCATCAAGCATTGCGACACCGACATGCGCCGGTGTTGAGTGACAGTTATCGATACGAAAACCATCGAATGAGGCTGCAAGCATCTTTACATAGGACGTCATATGTTCCCAAAGCCATGGATTATCAGCCGATCCCGACCCGTATCGAAGCTTCACACAATCGGCCCATACAATGACCTCACGCCGGAGGTAGGCTTTTGACGGTGGGAGAGCAAAATTCTGAAGTGGGTCCGCGTCCCATATCCAACCATTATTCGCGATGCTATATTTTTTCTGGTCAAACGGACCAGGTGGCGTCAAACGAGTGAAATATGGCTCCACAAGAGGACAGCTGCTCCCACTTTAGCACATATAGCTAAGACATATTTTCGGTTGCTTACCTCGCTGAAATATCGCCAAGCTTTGGGCCATTCTCCTCCAGCCGAATATACTTAAGACGATCCTTCACATGATCTAGGGCAATCCTCGTGTCCTTTTCCCATTCCTCGTAGAGGGGGACATTGATCACGTCAACCACACGACCCCAGATGTCCACCAGGGTATCGACATCGTTTACGATGCTTACGGACGCTGCTTTGAGGAGTCCCGCTGCCATCTCGCCGTCTGAGCGAACGCAGTAGCGTGAACTCAGCTCATAAAGACCTGCAACAACGGATGAGGTCTTGACAATTTCGGCTAGTGCGACAATAGATTTTCCAGCGACATCGGGGCCGCTCCATGGTACAATTTTGCCACTCTTGATTGCATCTTTCACCGCTTTTTTCTCCCGCTCAACATCCAACACATAGTATTGCCACATTTTACGGGCTTTGATGGATTCGGCCAGGCTAGTCATGAGCAGGTCAACGTCTGCCTCAGATCGAACTTGTGTAGGGAGGCCCTTTGATGTAAGAGACGAGGAAAATTCTAGGATCGCGGTATCGAGTTCGAAAGCAGGAGTGAGATGGGGGGTATTTTCTGGACTGTACCCTGGAAGATTGTTAGTCTGCGACTTCCAGCACATTATTCCTGTTACTCACCAGCCTCTGGGTGATCGAGGAGCCAGGGGCTGTCGCTAGCAGTGTGATTTAACACGACATCGGTCAGGTTTAGTAGACCGTATTCCTCTTTCGCCACACGCAAAATCTCCTTGACACGAGTATTGAGAGTACCTGGATCAACATTGCCCATAAAGATGGAGGGATCATAATGTTTCTGGTCCTTGATGGAGTATGGGCTATCACTAAAGCCCCGTTCCTGTAGCGGTGTCCAATGCAACATGGTATAACCACGATCGCTTGCCTCGGCGAAATGTTCTCGCCAGTTAGAAATTGGACCCATCCACTTGGAAACAACGGTGAGCATAGCCAGGCCGTCAAGCGGTAAGTATACAATTTCTTGTGAAAGAACTGCACCGCCCTGCGCAGGAGCCAATGGTTTCAGGTCTGACGAAAGAATTGAGGATCGCGCTTTGGTGCGCAAGATTGGATCTATATTAAAGTAGCCTTCTCTCCCTTTAGCACGTTCACCAGGAACTTCACCGTCGTACTCGACCCAATACTTGAATGCTCCCGCATGAGAGATAGGCAAATCTACTTGAATAGGTTTCGAAAAGTCACTAGGAAGCCTACAGAGAATCTGGAGTCAGCATGTCTTGGACACGTACGTGAGACTCACTCGCGCTCAACAAACTTGTGTCGTTCGAATACACCGCCATCCAAAGGGAAATTAGTCTTGAACACGCCATTCTTTGAAGCTGGCGTGCCTGCGTCAAGAGAGACGCGTAAGATATATGGAACGTATGCTGGCGGAAGCCGAATATACTGCGCGATTTTAAGTTGATTGTGATGATTCGGTGACACGAGTTGCACTCACAGATCGGTCTTTGTTAGGCCCACCGTCGGGATCCAATCTCAGCTCATATACGCATATTGGCCGCTCATCTGCGCTCCGTTCACTGAGAAAAAACTCCTTTCCTTCATCTGCTGGTGTCTTTGGCGTGACTGCATCGTCGTCGAACGATTGGAGTGCGTGGGATGTGCTTGAATCAGTCTGTTTTAGCTGTGGAAGGGGTGGGACTTGTCTCTGTGCCGCTCTATCGAGTTCCTTCGATGCTTTCGCCATGATACTGAAGGAGCTGGTAGGGAAACGAAAGGTGAAGCGGGGCGGAGCTTGATAGACCTTTTATGTTTTCATGGCAAGTGACGTCAAGAACCTAGCCCGCCAAAATAGGATTTCCCCTGTTACAGGTACGATGAATCACTGGCACTCAATATCTTGTCTTAGGTCGCTTCCAAGTTATGTCCCAGAGAATCATTCTGATCTTTGTATACCAAGTGCATTTTCAACCATATCACGCCCCATGGTGGCCCTTCCAGATATCTGGTCTCACGATGACAACTTTCAACTGTCAGTCATTCTTTACCCCGTGAGCGCACCCTCGTGTATCAACTAACACACCGTCGACTCCACGGTGATGAGAATCGTTTAATCAAGATGAAAAGGTAACAAAAGAGAATGGGGGATACCCCTTGAAAGCCTTTCCAATTCGGTCCGAATGTGTCCGGCCTCCATGGCGAAGACAAGGGTTGTGTGATAACACGGTTTAAAAATATCAAACAACCTCCATTTATGTAAGCCTGGGGTGTCCGATCGCCTAATCATAGCAGAATCTCCAAGTTGTCCCGACAGATCTTCGTTGAGGGTGATGTGGCTGCACAGCTGCTTCTGTGGTCAACACCGAGTCGAAAGTACTCGTGGTCCGCTCCCAGCTCGTGTCTTGAGATTCTTATCTTGTTGAACAGAAGTGTCGTCGGGTTTAGCATCTCATGCGTTCCTCGGTGTACTACGTTTCCGACAAGCGGGGAGGTGGGGTCCGCTCACTACGAAAGCGAGCTTTCATGAGTCCTAGATTGAACTAGAAGCACAAGGTTTGTCAGTGAGCACGGACCGAAAAACGGAACATAGTAGAGAATCTTGGACACTGGAGTTGGCTCCCAGTAAAGGAACGTCAGAACTCTCCTCAAAACTACCAACAAACGTGGACGTACTTGTCTACCAGTGGCACATATGGATGCTGAGTACTGAGTTCTAGTAGAGATCAAACTAGTGATAAGCAAAATATGATAATAACAAATTGCTTACTGACTGCGCTGCCAGATCTACAAAAAGAGACACGCCTCTGGCAACTTAACAAACACTCTTCCGTCTTCAAAGTCATATGTGAGTCCGAATATTCTTTCTACATGATCATGATGATCACAATCGTTCCCATGCCGCAGACTTGCCCTTGTCCACTTGGTGAGTAGCACAAATCCGCCCTCACCCAGCCCAAGTCCTTCGGAGGGCGACGCTTTTGACCTTCACTGTCGCGGCAGGTGACTACGAACAGGTGGTACTTAGCTTGAGGATTGAGTGGTACTCACAAATATGAGTCCATCCTATACTTATATCCTAACACTAACAAACAACTTGAAGTCCCAAAGATCCCGTAAGTACGTCCCTCGTTCCATTCAACCCACCCAATGTTGAACCTTCTTGGGGTGGTCAGGGTTAGAAACTTTTGCGATCCGAGCTTCAACGTCTGTCCGGAGTATGGAAAAAATGGAGCTCGGCTCCGAGCTCCACAAAACAATATTTCTTCGCCGCCGATGTCCATCTCATTGACCCTAAGGAAATAGTTCTTCCACAATCCATGAATGGGGGAATTACGCAAATTGATGCACTACGGTGGCCGCGCTTCTCTGTCCTTGTCCATGATTCTCACTGGTACACCATTCTGAAGGACGACAAGGCAACAGTAAGACCATAAAGGCCTGCTCCAACCTAACAGATAGAGTATCAGTTAGGAGTGTGCCAGATTCGCGAGCAACCTCACAACGGGAATCAGAGAGAAGCTCTCCATGCTGAAAGTTATCGCCTTGACACGGCGGATTCTCCACCACCGATATTAAAGGCTCGCCATTTATGTCTAGTGTTAGTAGTCAGCAGAGGAAGTCGAAGAGGTGTGTTAAAATGAATTCTGCTGGAGAGCACAAGACGTTATAAGTACCTGCCCTAGCGGCTACACACAGTGACGACATGAGCCTTCTCCTACCTTCTCACAGGGAAGGATATTGAAAACTTCCATGGGCCAAAACAGCGATGTCAGGAAGAACCCAAGGTCCAAGTTTTGATAGATCCTTGATTACGAGTCCACTGTGAATACAACGAAAGTATAAGCAGGAAGATGCTGCGGTGCTTCTGCTGAACGACGCAAATACAACGTAATGCTAGGGGAATAAAGCAGTAGTACTGTATGGTAAAATGGTCCGATAGGTGAATGACTTATCCCAAGAATATCCTGAACGTGATGGGCTGAGACCATTGTCAAGTTACGAGCTCAGGGAAATATAAAAGCAATTAGCAAGTGGGAGGCAGAAGCGCAAAATTGGCAAAAACTTTAGTGTCGTCAGTGAAAGACCATATATTGACCAAAGAAACTTGCACTCACATTAACAAGCCAACGATCATTTTCGGCGTTGTTGTTGCCACACTGCTAGGGGGACGTCTTCCTCCTCGCCCCGCTCTGTGCGGAGCGGGAGTGGAGGCTCTGCATGTGCTCTTTGTTTTCTGTTATGTGGCGTTGACATAACAGCATGAGCACTGGTCACCTTCCTAGTCTTTGCTTCAGCGGGGAGAGCCGGAGGAGTAGCACCTGTAGTCGCAGTCGCAGATAATGAGCGTGTTGTAGCCCGTGTGGCTTGGACACGGTTGGTGGTAGCGGGTGACACATTCGCAGAGTATCTGTTATGATTTTGGGCTGGCGGGGACCGCGAACGGCGTGCAGGAGCTTGCTGGGAAGAATTACTTGGAGCATGATTAGGAGGGGGTGACGGAGTTAATCGCGTGCGCGACAGGGGCGGAGCTCCAGAAGTGGATGACGAAGCCCATGAGTCAGTAGGCTGCATGGTATCAGGTGGAAACTGTTGTTTATCTGCCGCCCCAGGCCCCGAGTACCCAGAATACATGTAATTTGTCGATTGTGGCTGGACAGTCTGGGGCGCATGTACTGGCGGACTCGCCTGTCGCTGCATCCTGGGTGGACCGCCACCAAGTGGCGTCGGAGATGGGGAACTATATCCGTAGCTGGATCCGTTGTACTGCTGCTCCATTTCTCTATGTTGCATCTCGTATTGAGGGCCCTTGATTGGCATTTCAGCAACCCTTCGAACTCCTTGCGACCCACTGGGGGGTTTCGTAAGAGCACCTCTCCTTTGAGACTCCTTTTTCTGTGGTTGCTGCTGCTGAAGTTGAAGCTCTCTTTCGCGCTCAATGTCCCTCTCCCTCTCAAGTCGCTCATTCTCAGCTCTCTGCCTCTCTTCCGCTTCTCGGTGTTCACTCTCCCTTTCTACCTGTTCGTTGTCAGCATTGGACGCGGTCGGGGCGGTAGCAGCTGGTTGATTTTGTGCCACAGGAGTCGCTGCGGGGTTCTGCGTCTTGTTGATGACTCCGAGATACCAGAACATCAGATTGCTGATGAGAACCTGCTCGTACAGCGGTCTTCTAGGATTTGCAAGCTTGATATGACTCAGTCTATAAATCGCGCGCTCCACGTGGATGGGATATCGAGCGTACGTGCCCTGCCCGCCGGGAAGTTGTGGCGACGGCGAGGGAACATACTGTTTTGAGGATTTTGACTGGCCGAGTAAGGCAGTAGCGGCCTCTCGCCCAGACCCGTATTGATGCGGCTGAGACGCCTGCTCGTCGGCCTTTTTCTTGCTGCTGAACAAGGACCCGAAGAACCCACCCTCCTTCTCCTTTTCCACTCGCTGCACTTCCTTCTCGCGTTCCCTATCCTTGCTGTTCTTCTTCCCGCCTTTGTCGCTTCCCCATTTGAACAGCCCCTTCCGGTCCTTTTCCTTCTTCGGCACAGGGCTCGGGGTCTTCTGGGGGAGGCCGGATGCCGCTATCGCTTCGGTAGATGATGCGAAGGTGGATGCATCGGGAGACGGCGTTCGAGACGACTCTTCAGAAGGGGTGGTCAGAGTAAGTCTCTGGGGTTGAGGGTGATGCAAAACTATCGTATTGGTGGAAGCATCCAGGCTAGGTTCGATTTGGGCCGGTAGCGGCTCGTCATGTGCTGGGGAAAATGACAATAATGGCGGGTTGGAGTTTAGCGATGAGGCTGAAGAGGCTTCACCATCATGCACGTCACAGAGGTATGCTTCGAGGATGAGTGTTTCATCTATGAGCACGTCAGTTTGCGAAGTATGGCCATCGCTTGTCATGCTTTCGTTAGAAAGTGCACGAGGTCGTCTACCTGTTTCTGTGACATCACCGTGATCACTAGAAGACAGGTCACTGGAAGTACGCGGTTCTCCCTGTGTGGCAGCACGAGGCCTGCGTCCGGACCCAAACCGATGGCCACCACCATCACCAGGTAAGGTGGTCTTCCGGATCTTAGTGCGCGCAGCTCGACGAAGAATTAGGCCAGGAGGAGGAACGATGATAGGTGCATCGGCCTCATCTGGCATGTCAGGAATATCGTCCATCCTGTCCATGGCTGAAGACAAGTGCCTTGAGCGGATACTGAGGACAACCGGAAGTTATTCTGCATACTGACCTGAAGGAGACACATTCAAGCTTAAACTTCGCCTGAGGACGTTCCTAAGTTTTGTAGGATCGTCACTCTTTGAGGCCTCTTCTGCCAGTGTTTCTAGCCTTTGTAAGTCGCTGATAGTAAGCTGTGGCGCATTTGCGAGAGGTGTGCGATTTGGGCGCGAAGGGACTATCTTCTCATCCTCGTCTTCGACCTGGTCATTCTCTGATGGTTTATACTGCCTGCTGAGCATTGAACGTTTGCGTCCCAAACCTGTGGAAGGAACGCTCAAAGAACTTGATCGAACAGGTCCAGCGGCGCCATCTGGGGGTGGAGTGCGTGCGTGTTCCTTGAGAAAAGCGCTAAACTGGCCCGGATCGATTTCGGGATGAAGACGAGCTGGCACCCAGAAAAGATGAAAAGGATCATCTAAACCCGCGCTTCGCTCCTCCGAGCTAGAACTACCTTCGTGAGAGCCGCTGCTGGAGTCACCATCTGGCAACTGCTGGGGCGCAGTGGCAGTCCAGTAGCTGGATGTTGGTGAAGTAGGTGACGATGGATTCGGAAGATCAGGATCAAGAATAAGAGCGCCTGGACCGCCTTGTGCTGTAGAACGCCGCTTGATGTCTCGCAAAGCCTCGACCTCGCGCTGAATCTCCAGCTGTGAAGGCTGCATGCCTGGGAGAAGCGGGCGTTAAGAAGAAAAATAATGTTAGTGAGATCAGGCGGTCGTTGTGGATAGTGCTTGGACGTCGAGGAGGTTGGTGATGAAAGCCACTAGAGTGAGAAGAGTGGCCGAAGTTGCCTTGCGGTGGTATAAATTTAACGTTTGCCAATCCTTGCAAGCGTTTCTTGATCAACTAAACCGGCGCGGCAGCAACGGCATGTCATCAAACTGAGTTCAAAGTTCAAACGCGGTTCTTCCCAGTACTTAATCTCAAAGATAGCTACATGCAGAACAAGTCAAGGTATATATCAAGCCCGATGTCTGCTTGAAGGGCAAGCTCAGTAGCTTCCGTGGCACAACTGCTCTGGACTCTGCTCAATTAACCACGATAAAAAAAGACCTCCGCATGCACTCGGACCCGACGGCCGTCGAGCGTATGCAAGTGAGAACTTTTACGTGCCATACTATCACTTCAACGCACATCAGACTGCGCATTCTGTGCAGCAGCGGCTTCGCGACGCAGCTCCTGAATAACAGCCTGCATGGGTAATTGTCAGTTCCGAAATTGCTTTTGGATCACTTGGACATCAGCATACTGCAAGGGCCTCTGGGTTGACACCGCTCTCGATCATACCCACACATGTCGCTAGCGTCTCCTTATCCAGCTGCGTATTAAGCAACTGCGAGATCTCATAGAGGGCTGTGAACCGCATTCATGAGGCTGCAATACGGCGCGTGTGCAACTTAGGTTACACACTGTCAAGGGTCTGCTGAGCAGCACTAATTCTGTCTGCCTCTTTAGACGACATGAGGTCAACGCCTGTTTAATGAAGAACATTTAGATCTACTGCTATGACCAAATGAGAAACGTTGACTTACGGGCTACCTAGATGAAGGTGCACTTTCAAGGGACAGGAAATCCCAGAAAGGAAATTATTATCATCTCACTGCTGCAGCTGGCAGCAACTCCGACTCACCCTTCATGCATATGGCTCCCTCAAAAACACCCAAAAGCACCTCGAGGCCAAAGAAAGAAAAAGTCTTTCACCCAGACTCCCGCAAGGCTGGTCAACTGAACCGGGTACAGCTGCGAAAGGCAAAACTCGCAGACGCAGCATCAAAACGAACAAAGAAACATTCTGCTCAGGGTGCGTTGTATCCCATGTTGTCTTGATGTCACACATTTTCTCATGCGGTGGGCCTCAGCCGATGTATATGGATTTTTTTACCATGCTATACCTCCAGAAGGCACGCTCTCACTCGAAGAGGTACATTCTATCGTTAGTAATGTATGGTTAATACGCCACGACGATGAACTTGAGCAGGAGAGAGCTGCTCGCCGCAAGGGCCGACCGAAAAGTACCAAGGAGGTGAAGCTGGAGGAGATCAAGCTCCGTGAATCGGAACAATATCGCACAGGAATGGGTAAGATCGAGCATCATACTGCCTTACCTTAAATGCCCTTGTTGATCATGTTGCGTAGATGTGCCTGATCTTACACATGAAGCTACCGTTGAGCTATTTCGGAAATGGGACCAGACGGAAGTTGCTTACATCCAACTCCTACGTTTCATCCGAATCAGCAGTGTAGATTCTACGTCTGCAGTCGTATCAAAACAAGGGGAACACCATTCCCTCAAAGAACCAGTTCCTCTCCAAGCCATCCATGAAGCCATGGTCACTGATTGTAACGATACGCTCCTCACCGAACCACCATCGCGGTTCGCAAGTACGATGATGATGATGGATGGTCCACTCTCCTAGCCAAGGCGCAAAATTTAAACACCAGTATTGGCGGTATTTACCATAAATAATTTCATATGTCCTACAGATTGCGCAAGTAACTTAATCAGCGTACACCAACCTCTCGCTAAACTCGTATCCTCCCATCTCGGTTTCTATGGGGCTGAAAAGTGGACTGTTTGGTGTCATCAACATTCGTGGAATGTCTAACTCCCAGTTCCTTCTGAGCCTTTGATAAATCACCTGGAAGCTTGACGATGCACCCTTCTCTTGTATCAAGTGTAGTACGACTTGATATCCAGCAGTGATTTGCACAGGCTTCGGCCGCTGTACTTCCACACGGAACCGCACTGACTTCAGCGCTGGCAAGAGTCCAGACGAATCCTTCGTCTCGTCCATCCTACACTTGAGAACGCCTGAATTTTCCGCATGCGTGAGGACCACACGGACGCCCATGTTCACCAGCATTCGACGGCACTCCTCGCGTGATGTGAACCCGTCATGCGTTGACATAAGTTGGTATGTCATTGGCTTGAACTTGAAAACATTGTCAAGCCAACGCCGTCGCGGCGTCGAGGGAAGAGTAAATGAGCTGTCAGAAAATGCGGGAGAGACGGCGGCTGGGGTGTCGCTCCCACCCTTCTTGCGTAGTTTGTTGGGCGGTGGCTCAATGATTTGCACACGGAGCGCAGGCCTTCTGTCACCATCGTTGCTCCGCAAAGACGACTTCTTGATGATTCCGGGTCCACTGACACTGAGAGAGATATTCTCCTTATCGACCTCTCCGAATTGGCTTCGTCGTTCGCGCCTCATACCCGTGCCAGATATGATCTCCTGAGGCGATGTATATTCTTTGGCCTGCATAGCGTTGCCCTTCTCATGCTTGCCGAAGTCCATATAAACGGGCGTGGGTGGAGCTGAGGTGTTGCCAAGACCAAGACGGGGTGTGCCTGCAGTGCGCGCCTCCATTACATTAAGATGTTCCACGATTTGCTGGAAGAAATGCTGCATCTTATCATCCTTGAGTTCTGGCACTTCAATCGCGGGCAAATTTACATGACCAAGCGTGGGTGATAAGGGCGATGTTAGAGATGTGATATATGACGACAAAGGAGAGCGCAGACCAGCCCCTGGACGTGGTGGTGTCGGCGAACAAAGAGTTATACGCGGAGCGCCTAGTTGTATGTACTCGCTATCATCACTGTGCGTGCGACCAGCTGCCCTGCGCGGTGTCGGAGGAGCTGCGCGAGGAGGAAGAAATGAAGGTGCGCGTGCCAAGTGGGGTATTTGGGATGTGGTCCTGGTCATACCCTGAGTATCATTCCCGGTTGATTTCTTCTTGCGTGTCTTTCTATGCACCAGCTCCTCTTCCTCGTCGTAATTTTCCAAGTGTTTGTCCCGATAATCGGTAAGCAGTCGGTAAACGCCTTTCTGCCAGTTTGGCTCGGAGCTCTTGAGGCTAGCTTTGATGTCCACCTCGGATGTATCGTGCCAAAGCGTGCGAAGGTTCGCGAGTATGTCCTGATCGATGTCTTCAAGATCAGAGAGAGGTCTTGCTATATCATTGAGCCTCGGCGTGCTTGCGTCGACAGACTTCGGTTTTTGGGAAAGGTAGAATGGGTGAGTGAGAATTTCAGGGATTGTGATGCGCTTTACAACGTCCTTCTGCAGCATCTTCGTAATAAGATCCTTGGCCAAGAGATCGACACCAGCTGGCATATCAAACTTTCCCGACTTGACTTTATCCAGCAGTGTTGGCAGGTCCTCATCATCGAACGGAAGGCGTCCCACGAGTAGGGCAAATAGAATCACGCCACAAGACCAGATATCAGAAGCACGTCCATTGTACTCCTTCCCCATAATGACCTCCGGGGCCGCATAATGAGGACTTCCACATGCGGTCTGAAGTAATCCGTTTTTGGAGCTGGCCTGCCAAGCTGCCATACCGAAGTCTGCGACCTTGATATTCTTGTTTTGGTCCATTAGAAGGTTCTCTGGCTTTAGATCTCGATGTGCAATGTTGAGTCGATGACAGTAGTCGATTGCGGAGATAATTTGCTGGAAATAGCCCAATGCTTCTAAGGTGGACAGCCGCCCCTTGTTGCATAGATAATCGAAGAGCTCGCCGCCCTCCACGTACTCAAGAATAAGATAGAGCTCGCTGGAGGTCTCCCACACATCGTAGAGGCGCATTATATTTGGATGGTCGATGAGCTTCATTATCACGATTTCGCGCTCGATGCTGAGAAGCATATGCTCTGCGGAGTCGACGAGCTTGGTTATAGAGTTCATGAGAATGTTTTTGGAAACAATCTTTACTGCGGCATATTGTCCTGTTTTCGAATGTCGTGCGATCCTCACGCGGCCTGGTTAGAATCAGTGAAAGCGCATACGTTTGTAGCAACCTAGATAGATACCTGAGCTTCCCTTGCCAATAGTCCTGCCGACTTTCCATAGTCCAATCATCTTTGGGTCATCCTCGCTACGATTCCGCCGCGGAAGCCTTGGATAGTCGTCATCCATAGTGGTCAGGAAGAGTACCAGTATCAGGAGATCGTGAGGCTGACATTTGAGTACAGATTCTCGGAACCGAGGGCAGTAGCCAAATAGAAACAAATAACACGCTCTCATCAGTTCGAGTCACGCGTTTTGACTTTTTCGTGCGAATCCTAACCTCTCCTAACACAATCACTATCCGGGCAAACCAGTACTAATAACAACCAAGAAAAACATCTGTCGTTCTTGATTTTCTAAGACAATGATGCAGCCTACGCCGGCACCGACATCGTCCTTCAGGCTCACCAGGGCCGATTCACGATGAAGAAACTACAGCCTACCCACCTCCTCCGCAAAATAATGGCAGTGCTCCCTTTTCAGTACTGGCTGGATTATTTGAGAAATTATCAACTGAAAGAAAGTCCGAACGAAGGCGGCGACTTTTGGATGTCTGGTTCAACGTATGTCTTCATTTATATGAACAAAACCAGTCTTGACACGTCTGTGGCGTCAGCATTGGAGAGAAGAAATTGGGCATGACCTTTATCCCGTTCTCCGCCTGATCCTTCCACAGGCGCGTTTGTTGTCAGCTTAAAATAAAAATAATTCGGGTAAGCTGAGCATGTAAGCAGAAAGACCGTGAGCGCGCTGTATATGGCCTGAAGGAGAAGAACCTCGCCAAGACGTACATCAAACTCATCCCCCTCGGCATAAGAGATCCAGATGCGATCCGCTTGCTTAACTGGAAGAAGCCCACCGAAAAAGATGTTTGTATATTGTATTCCGTGACTTGAACACAATCGTTGAGCTTTCCTCTAGAAAAGCTCTGGGGACTTCCCCACAGTTTTGTACGAGGTTGTGAGTAAGCGATCCTCCGTCGTCGAGGGTAGCCTGTCAGTCCATGATTTGAACGAAATCTTGGATGACTTGTCCAAGAACATGGGCAAGCAGTACGCACGATGATATTCGATATGCTCTTTAGCTAATGACAGCGCACAGGGACATTCAGTCCAGAATTCTTCAACGTATTTACAATCGTGCTACTGCTGAGGAACAGCGATGGATTGTACGCATAATTTTGAAAGGTATGTTTTTCTCTTCCATCATAACTCCAATCATGTACAAATTTTCCTAGACATGGTTATTTCTGTGAAGGAAACCACCGTCTTTGGCGTGTTCCATTCGGATGCGCAAGATCTATTCAACATCTGTTCGGACCTGAAGAAGGTTGCCTGGGAGCTATGGAATCCTTCAAGGAGGTTGAATGCTGAGGTATAACTTTCTATTCATCGAGGATAACAGAGCTGAGATGGCACAGGATAAATCCATTCAATTGTTCCGTGCATTTGCGCCGATGTTATGCAAAAGACCAACCCATAAGATCGAGGATTCGGTGAAGGAAATGCAAGGATATAAATTCATCATCGAAGAGAAACTCGATGGTGAGCGCATGCAGCTGCACAAGCGCGGAAATGAATACTTTTACTGTTCGAGGTAGGGCTCATTGTGTGTACCAATGACCTGAGTTGACCTTAGTTTAGGAAAGGAAAAGAGTACACTTACCTGTACGGACAGCATGTCGGGCAGGGCAGTTTAACTCCTTATATCGACTCTGCGTTCGATGAGCGGATCGACGAGTTGAGTTTATCTCGACATTTCCTTCATTGATAATTGAAGTTGTTTTGCAGTATCATTCTCGATGGAGAAATGCTAGTCTGGGACCCCGTTTCTGAACGTAACTTGCCATTTGGTACCTTGAAGACAGCTGCACTTGGTCGGTGTCTCCAGTTGATCGTTCGTATAACCGCTTATAATATTTCTCAGATAAATCAAAGAAGGAGCACAATCCCAGACCATGCTGTATGAGCCCATTGTTCTAGATTTTGTTATGACGCTCACTTCAACCTAGTCAAGGTCTTTGACCTCCTCTATCTCAATGGCATGTCCCTCCACCAGAAGTCGCTCAAATTCCGCAAACGCAACCTGCGCGCCTGCATCAAAGAGATTCCAGGACGTATTGAATTTACCGCAGAGTTCGAAGGCAAGACCGCCAAAGATGTTCGGCAGAAAATGGACGAAGTCATGGCGTCAAGAGGGGAGGGTCTCGTGATCAAGCATCCTGACTCCGAGTACATTTTAAATGGAAGAAACAAGGACTGGATCAAGGTCAAGCCGGAATATATGGTGAATCGGTTGAGGCATTCCGTTACATTTGCGCTCACAATATTTCCAGGACAATATGGGCGAGACCGTGGATGTGCTAGTAGTCGGTGGGTTCGTCAATTTACTGTGTTTGCTCGGCATACGACCCCCAATGTAGCTGGAAATTATGGCACTGGCAAGCGTTCAGGAGGTGTCTCGACACTCATCTGCGCAGTCTTCGACGATCGGCACTCGGAAGATGACGAAGAACCGAAGTAAGTCTTGCAATGGATATAGCGTCCGACGTATCACCATCCCTGGATATTAGGTATAGCACCTTCGTCAGAGTGGGCACGGGTTTGTCCTTTGCGGATTATATTTGGCTTAGACAAAAACCTTGGAAAGTGTGGGATCCAAAATATCCCCCAGATTTTCTACAGACTGCCAAAAAGTCATACGAAGACAAAGGCGACTTGTATTTGGAACCAGAGGAGTATGGCCCACATTCCATCTGCTGGCACAAGCTGACGATGGTTATCAGTTCGTTCATACTGAAGGTTAAGGCAGCTGAGATTACGACTTCAGGTATTATGCAATGTTTTTGAACGCGTTGTCTCGCTGATGTGCCATGTGAAATAGATCAATATCATTTGGGCGTTACAATGAGGTTTCCCCGAGCTTTGTCCATTCGTGACGACCTGTCCATTGCAGATTGCATGACCGCGTCAGGTACGTTCTTTATATTCCATCGGTACAAAGACTGAGTTGTGTTAGCTGTTCTGGAGAGTATGCGGTCCGAGCGTAAAAGAAAGATGGAAAGTGATGCTGGGTGAGCAATCACTGGTTTTCTCGCCAATACCTAGGTTAATCCTTAGTAGCATATCCAAGAAGAAGCGAAAGACAACAGCAAAGAAGGCAAATGTGTTCAGCGTCTTTCGTGCTATTGTTGTCTGAACATCTCTCAGGCAACTGTCCTACCACAATACCAAGGACCTGATTTACGTGCAGTCGAGATTGAGTCAGACCTATTTGTGGATATGAAATTCAGTGAGTCTTGTTTACCGCCTGATGTTCGATCATCAGTGACCTTGATTGTTAGTGGTATCGTCAGACCCAAAATCACGAACAGGCAATCAAGACCGTCAGGAACTGATGAAATTGTAAGACACTCTAGAGTGAAAAAGAATCATCTAGATCTGAATTCGCCACAGGATTCATGCCAACGGAGGTAGCTGCGTGCAGGTTGTTACATCCAAACAACCTATTACAGTCATTTATGGAGGGACGACTACGCGTCAGTATCTATGCACATCTTTTAACTACTCGGAGGGACTGATGGCAATCTTGCAGCTTACGACATCAAGCTGTTGATTGACAAGGACAGCGTTGATATCATTAGGCCGCAGTGGATCACGGATTGTATACACCAGGGAGAGCTCGTTCCTCTCAAAAAGAAGTAGGTGTCACAGTACTGGCGGTCTCTGCAGAGAATAACGCCTGCTTTAGGTACTTCTTTCACGCAACCTTAGCCAGTCAAGAATCCAATGATTATCATCAGCTGGGCGATGACGAGGACCAGGAAATGACTGATGGAACTGTAGAAGAACACGTGAACCCGAAAATTCCAACCACCCCAGAAGGTTTCGAGCCGAAAGTTGAAGAAACTGAGGACATTGATCCTGAACTTGCGGACTGGTTTCAAGTCGACTCCAAGCCTGCCGTTCTAGAAGACAGCGAAACGGAGGATGATTCTGATGCAGATTCGAACAATGATGATGTCAAAGAGGAAGATGCTGATGCTGATGAGTGGTTCCAAGTGCCAGAAGTGCCCCGCAGTCCTGCAGTTAAGCCCCTTGATGACAACGTGCGTGATTTGAAGGATGACATAGCTGTTATTCATCGATTATTTCGCCAGTCAAGCACCACGCTTCATTCACAGCCGCAGGTAGGAGTTTTTTCATTCATATATCCCTCTGTTACAATGGCATCAGGACATGACAATGGGGGAAGACGACCAAGCGAGGGAATATGATATGACAGCAATATTCAGGCATCTGTAAGTCTTACGTCTTCCAGGCTATCGCTCTTACCATCGGTGGCAGTTGCTTTTACCTTGACACGCCGGAGAATGCGCGGAGAAACGGCATGCCGGTGAAAACCAAGTATGAACAGGAGATCTCTACCACGTGAGCTTTCCTTTAAATGCAATGCTGAGTATTGTCTACCTGACATTAAATCTCGATATTTCAAGCTTCGACCAGGTTTCAAGAAGCATTCGTGAGAATGGTGGAAAGATAGCTTCACTCGACGATCCAAAGCTCACGCATGTTGTCTTGGACAAGCGTGACGACTCACGTCGACTGACGCTCATGCAGCGTACCTCGAGGTAACTGCTCACATGTAACCATTTCACACACAGCTAAGGCAAATCTCAGACCTAAACGACGCCGATTGGTGATATCTGATTACGTGCCAGCATGTTTAGAAGAAGAATCGTTACTTGACGAGGAAGGTGAGGGTCTTAGTCACTATCAGTGTACAGGAATAATCCATGCTAAAGTTGTCGTTCTCAGATTTTGCTCCGTAGTGCTTATATATTGATTGCACTCCTATACGTGAATAGTAATTCAAAGTGTTTCCTCCAAATTTTTATTGGGGTTACCTTTTTACTCGTGGCTCCGAGACCGCGGTCGAGGACAATTCGGAATTTGAATGGTGGATTTAAATGCGGAGTTCAAATATTCCAAGTCGATGCGTCCGCACCTTTGATTTTGCTTTCAATTATGATGATGATTATGGCGGATTCGCCGCTCTCAATATCACAAAGATTGCTATCTCATCTTTGAATCTACTCCCTGAGTAGCCAGCACTGTCACACTCGCCCACCCTGGACTTGCACTCAATTCGGTAATGACCTTCGCCATCTCAACGTCCCATACCTTCCTGTTACATTATAGTGTCTAAGTGTTACGGGTTAGGGTGTTGCGTAGACTCTGTATCCAGGTGTTGCCGCCGTGTCATTCGGGAATTTGCAAGCTCTGCAAGAATCCAAAATGTCTGGTATGCGAGCATTCCGAGTTACCCTACAGAAAAGCTTACAGCTTCGCTCACCGCAAATGCTATTCATTCAATCACCAGTGCGGGGGACGGACAGTAACATGACCGAAAGTTGTCGAAGGGCAATTGAATGTTCGGTTTATGTAAGATCTGATACATCCCAGTCAAGTATAGGCTACTATGTCAACGACGCGCTCATATCCTGCGACTGGGGCCACTAGTACGTGCATCTTCCTACATGTAACTGTAAAGGGATTACGTTGAAGAATATTCGACAGGGTTCCGCGCTACCTTTCCATTTTGAATATTTCTTCTGTTCCGATTACAACGTCTTGGGGTGTTCTGAGCTCCTTACTCAAGCATGGAAGGGGGCTTAGCATTTCGCTGAACGGAAGCTGAGTGGACACAACTCGATTCTTAAGAAATCAACTTGTGTGCTGCGCTACAGTGTCTGTGGATTCTACCGGAGAGAATCAATCACATACCCACACTGCGTTGTTATGTTGATGTCTTGCTGGCGTCGACTTGAGCTGTGCCGCAATTTATTTATAGGCATCAGATCTGTAGCCAAAACAAACGCAAGGCATATCCCAATGTGGAGCGTTGTGCTCGTGTACTTGGACACGCTTTTCAAACGCTATCCGACAAGTTGCGCCAGGTCCGGCGGCCCCTTTCCACTCATAGTATGTGGACTGTTATCACGGTGGCCGTGAACGCAGGTTGCCCTGCTTTTGTTGGATTGTACCATATCGGTGATGGAGCGTAGTTTTCCTGGGGTTCTGACGAGGGGTTCTTTTACCATCAGACTACATAGAACTTACCGCATACAATGATAACGGACCCACCAACTTGAATTCGAAGGGGCTGGAACTCCATCTCTCGACCCCGATATAGACCGGATAGACCCGCGGTGCCGTCGATATCCTATATATAATCCACTGCAGCATCAACATCAACGAACAATCTTGGTTCTCACCATCAGCTCCACTATAATGTATTTTGAGCCAGGTTTCTGCCGAGACGCGGAGTTCCTTCAATTTTCAGTGCCCCAGTCAGTGGTGACCAAAATTTGCTGTCTGGTTGAACAAGCATCGTCACAAGCTGACTCGAAATTGCGAGTGAACTTGATCCCCACTCTCATGCATTGTCGCGTGCCACCATGGTCCTGGGCAAAACGGTCATCAAACTTTCCTCGGGTCCATTAACTTTACCAGAGACTACATGTATGTAGGGCTATTATAGGTGACGGACGAAACTCACAGATCAGATGGTCAAGTACAGCGCTCATGCCAAGGATCTGAGTAACCCCCATGCAATTATAAGACCAGAGTCCATGCGGATGGCTTCTCGTCACACTCCTCCCTGTTCCACGAGTTAATTCACGATGGCGCAAACCAGTAATATTCCTTTGGACACAGCATCAGTTATTTCGACTGTGCTAGAGGGAATGCTGTATGGTAAAGACAAGATTAAACTGCAAATTATCGATGTTTTCTCACATTCAGATGATGATTAGGGTTCTCCCTGCTCATGTTCATAGGAACATCATGGGCTCTGTTTCGTCGAAACGTAAGCCGTGCCGCCAACCTCAGGATGGCCACTGTAGCATGTTCACTACTCCTATTTAGCACTGCGGTAAGCAATATCTAAGTGGACAAGAGAGCATTAATCGAGCCCAGCTCAGCATATGATAATCGACATCATCCGGACAGAAGAAGGTCTGGTGCAGCAGCGCTCCACATTTCTTGGTGGCCCCATCGCGTTTTTCTCTGACGTCGCACAATGGAGCTTCGTCTACAAGAACTTGCTATATACGCTACAGACCTTGGTCGGGGATGGTGTTGTGGTAAGTTCCGTTCTGGAGACACTGCCGCTCTCTCTTGAACCTCCCATGTTTTCCAGATTTATCGATGTTACGTGGTCTGGCAGTCCTGGTATATCATTATCATCCCATGTGTGATGTGGTGCTCTGTCGCTGGTATGTCTACATTTGTTCGCCAACATCATTCTCCTTACCCACCGGCCAGTCACTGGAGCAGGATCTGTCTACTCGATCTCACAAGCAACAGTCAATAAAGAGGACATCTTTGCCCCTGGCTCCGGACCATGGATCACTTCATTTCTCGCCGCTACTCTTTTCACGAACCTCCTTAGCACATGTAAGCATCCCAGAACATCTTCTTCGGCAGCTACTGACAGACATATAGCCCTGCTTGCCTATCGAATTTGGAGCATAGGAAGGCGAATGACGAATGTGGCTTTGGCAACAGGGATTATGTGGCCGGTTGTGCGCGTCATACTTGACGCCGGCATCCTATACTCATTATCACTCCTGGCTGCGCTCGTTTGTTTCATCGCCCAAAACCACGGACACTATGTCCTGTTAGACATGGTACGCCACCCCATACTACAGCCCCCAGAACTGCGCACTCAACCGCACCCAGATCATGCCCATCATCTCCATCACATTCTACATGGTCATCATCCGTATCACCATCACCAAAAATTCCTCCCAAGCCAGTCAAGAGCCCTCCAGCTCATTCAGCAATTACCTCGCCCGGCGCAGCCGGGGTCGTATCTCCTATGCTGACCAACAGCAGTACTCAATGAGGAGGATGGAGGTTCACATCACTCAACTGACTGAACATGAATTTGACCCTGGCAAACCATGTTCTTCTAGTGATGACAACCCACCAGGCATTTCTCCCCCTAAATTTGCAGCGAAGTTCAATTCAGTTGCTTGATCAATGACTACGGTACGGGGGAACTCATTTCCGTCGGGTATCAATTTGTTATATATATATATATCACTGGCAAAAAATTATTGTAGATGGATGCAACTCTTTGAGGCTGCTGCTGCTGCACTGGAATACAAAAATACTCTGTAAATACGATGCCCCCCCCAAAAAAAAAAAAACGAAAATAATTATGATGTGGGTTACTATATTTAGGGGAAGGGTGATGGTGGGAAGAGGAGAGTGGTAATACTGGCTGCTTCTGCATAGGCAGATTGACCCCCACCCCCCAACTGCGTGGGTGTTAAAGAGTAAAATATCGGACACAATTCATCCCAGTCCTCTGTAAAGCAGTTCAGCCATGGAAGCACTATATCCTCAAGTATGACCTACGTGGCACGGGGTTCACATGTGCAGCGGTGTCTGAGGGGCTTTCGGCCATTACCACGGCAAAACCGCTGAACGTGAATAATTAGTCATGTATTTCACTGGGACGTTCACAGACATACGCATCAAGGTGCCAGTCAATGTGGCTTTTGGCCCGGAGTTAGTGCCGTTTTGGATGGCTCGAGAAAAATAATGACATACCAATGCAAGAACCACGGACCAGAATTGTCCGTCGTCCATCGTATCACCATTTGTTGCCCAGCGTTGCCAGCGCTTACCACATCGCGACGAACTGGGTTCGCATAATTGAAGGTACTGCTGCCTGCGCTCTGTACGACATCAAATGCATGCTAATGATCAACATCAGCACCAATCACATGCGTCGTTGAAGACACGGTGAACTTACCCCATGAAGGTGTATGGGATGCTGGTAAATGTAGATCAGACATATAAGCATCAGATGAAAGGAGAGACGCACGGGTCCACCTGGACCGGTTACTATTGACAGTGTCAACTCCACTACTTTGTTAGCTTCTAGGACGATCACACTTCCGTTTGGAAGCAGCTGAGAAGGGTCTTGAGCTCCACTGAGAATTTGGAGTAAAACAGGAACAGTAGGGGGTTTGTATGTGACACCGTTGATATAGAAAAATCCACTGGCATTGTTAACCTGGAAGTTGAGGTTGATATCTGCGTTCCCGTACCCTGGAATACCAGGAGCACCGGGATCGATCAGAGCATGCAAGTTGTTCTCTACAAATGGTGTCTGGGATGATGTATTGACTGTGGTCGGGTCGACCAGCGGGGCACCTTGATAGCGCAGGATAGCAGAGTTCATTCCTCCCACGAAGGATGGATTCCCCAAATTAGGAAGACTGCGTACCCAGTAGTTATCCACCGGCTTATCGGCTATCAGAACCACAGAGTAGCGCTGGCCCGCCAAAATCTCGAGCGAATCAACCACCAGTGGTTCAGTCAGCAGTCCATCCGCTTCGATGATAGTGAAGTTGTGGCCATCGATGGAGAACGTAAAACCGGGGTCGCAGGACATTGCAACCAGCCGCATGCGATATCGTTTTCCCTGTTCGACGCTGATCACAGCCAGTTCAGACGCGGGTCCGCCTGCATAACGACCCAGTCCATTGATAAGCGAAGAGTCGAAGCCGGGACCTATTATGTTGCGCAAGACGGGGGCTACAACGTGATACCTAGTGACACTACTTAAGTAGTGCAGGTTACCAATGTACCTCAAACTCACCAGTCGGAAAGTGTGATTACAGTACTTGCTGGTAACACATGATGGTCAGAGGGTTAACAAGGACCGATTAATTGCTCACCATCGTCGACATCATACATGTATGCCAATGGGTCATCAGGGTCGTAGATTACCAGGGCTCCCCTCAGACCATCACACTGTTTCCACAGGTCAGTCCTCCACTGCATGTGCAAAATGAGAGAGCTACTTACATATTGGACGGAATAATGACTATGATACCAATAAGTACCTGTTTGGCTCGTGGCAGAGAAAGTGTATAGAAAAGAGTGGTTCTGTGCAATGGGGCATTGTGTGACGAAGGACACTCCGTCGGCATAGTTCGTCCCATTCTGGTAGATACCGTGCCAGTGCTACGGCAAACAAGGTTAATCAATGAAAGCGTGGGTGATTGACACTGCTTACAATACTGGTACTCTTGAACATCGTCTCGTCTTCGAGCTCATTGACTACCTCAATGGCAAAGGTATCACCCTATTGTGAGGTCAGCACTGGTGCACGACAAGGAGGTCGACGGAAGCTCACCTTCTGGGCTGTGATCAAGGGTCCAGGGAATATGCCATTGACAAGAGTTGCTCTGTTGAAGATCAGGAATGAGCTTCGAGTGTCGTGGTGATGAACTCACGAGCGATCGAAGCCGTCAGGAGCGATGACCCTATTACCGACGGTTATTGTAGTTTGAGGGCCGAGTACAGTGGGTGGAGGGGATTGTGAGCGAGATACTATAGATGCAGCATTAATCAATGAAACGAGGGAAGCGATTAAGATAGGAGTAAACATCGTGGTTATTCACGATAGGCCGTGGTGCTCACACCCGGGAGAGTGGTGTGATGTAGGATACGATAATGATGAGGGACACATACCTTCTCAGCTTTTATCTTGCAGCGGTAGCCTCGAGTATGTCCTGATTTAAAGCAGCTGTACTTCGATTGGCGTGTGATCACTCCATAATTGGTCGACTCAGCGATCCCCAGCACCCGGCCATCCGAATTTCAATAGTGTACTGCTCTTGGAGTAAACAACTACCCGCCAACGCATTGAAAATTGGTGACGTACCGTAAATGCATCACGAAACCATGACTCGGACAAGTCAGATGACGGCCAGCTGGCCGCAGATGTCCTATAGCAGTGTTAGTGTCAGGTTACTACGTCAGTTTCAAGGCAACTCTTCGAGCATAGGAAAAGAAGAATGCAGACGGATGGGTCAAGCATGCCGTGCGAGGGAATCAAACTAGATGGTGTCTGAAAGGAATGATCGCACGCTGTAAATGAGCTGCGCGCTTCTTGGAACTGATCAAAGCAGAAATGAATGTCATCTGCGTTGGGAATAACTGAGGGGCTTGTCGAAGGTACAGGATCAGGCAGTGATCAGCCGGGACCTAGAAAGGCGTGGAGCAGGTACGTGCCTTCATTCTCATTCAGCAACGATCAAAAGTGTGCTGTATGGCGGATCAGCTTAGAGAGCATCGATGCTAAAGTTAGACTTAGACGCAGACATGAGACGCTTGCCAACTTATTGTGGCCGTCGTAAGATTGCGCACACCAGCGTTGGGGGAACAAATGATGTGGGGCTAGATTAATTCGCAGCCAAAAAGAAATGCAAATTATGGAACGGACCTGAGGATGGGAAAGTGAGAGAAAATGGTCGGAAACCGCGGATGCTAATATTTCAATTTCGGCGTTGCACAGGAGTGCAACGGATACCAATTCAAAGTTGCGCCTTCCCTTGCAAAAACGGATTAATAAATCACTATATCAGAGCTGTGTCATGCTAAGGCAATACAACGGCGGTATGCAAAACAGATACTGTCCTTCGAAGATGGAAGCAACGCCTCCAAACAGGAATAGATTTGTTATTAAACTAGGATTAGGGCCTGGTTGCCGCAGGATGCACTAGCGGTGGCCTGTCTGAACCGTGGCAATGGCCGACGGTGAAGTAGACGCTGAAATGTCTCGGCAAAGAGTTGAAGGCAGACAGCCAACGGCGGTAGCAAGCTTTGATGATTGCTGTGGTGCGCTCGCAATGGTGAAGGTTGTGTCAATGGTGCAAGTAGGGCTGAAGTGACCATAAAGGATTGCGGCATCAGCCATGCATATATGATGTAATGAAATGGAGTGTCCTAGCTGGCAGGCTATGATAGTTACTATAGCTAGTACGACAATAATGATTGATGATTGCGGCACTGGCAGTAGACCAAAGACAGTCTGACTGTTGACAGGTAAGACGGATTCAAAGTCAGTAAACTTGAAATTGAGAGTGGCACTGGCCTCGTGTGCGTGATCTGAGGATATCTCAATTGACCACCTTGGCCCACATGATAATTCCTGGCGTTTGAGCTGAGACCAGTGGCGTTATTTCAAACTGACTGCCGTGGCTGCCGCAAAACTCCGCACGTGATGGAGCGCGCCCTCAGGCCCAGGCTCAGGCAAGATCTAAACTCCAGTTCAAGTTGTCTTGTTGATCCAAGCTGTTCGGTGTCAGTGAGCCTCTGGCAGCTATGGGTATCATACGGGCTTCCGGACACTGCGCGCGCGCGTGAAGAAAAGGCCCCTACTACTATTAGTAGCTTGATCAAGGCGGTCGACAGATATGGGCGGAGTGGAGTTGGAGTGGAGCAGCAACGCACATCACACAGGTTCAAGTTCCCCTCAGATTACGTAATAGAGCGTTGGTTCCGCAATACATGTGCTCCTCGACAACTGATCATTATAACTTCCATTCATGTGCTGCACTACCTGAAAACAGATCATAGTAAATATATGGAGATGCAACTCTTCGCAGGACACAAATAACACAACCGATGATGACAAGAACCTGATAACCTAATAGCAAGTCGCCAAAGTGAAATGATAAGATACACAGGTAGAACGAATCAACATATCGTCCAGACACACTAATACCATGATAATACACTCGAAATCATGAAAACAAGATCAAGCTCAGAACGAAATCAAACAACTTAGAACCACCGAGCCCATTTCCCGGGGCTCGGCATGTTCGGGCTCTCGTACAAAAGACCACGTCGGCCCTCAAATAATCCAATTGGGCTCTCTTGCATCCCTTTTGCACCAAGCCGCGCCAGCTCCTCATCGAGTATTGCCCCGGGATCATGCGGATCAAATATAGACTTTGATCCAGGTGTGCGGAAAGGCGACTCTGCAGAGGAACTATGCGTAGGAAAGACCAGCTTCTTGGGCGTTACAGGCGGGAACAAGATGGAGGTATCTTTATGATGATGTCCATGTGTATGCGAGCCACGCTTGCGCGATGGTGTGCGAATATTCTCGGTATCAAACACAGCAGGGTTAATCCCGTCGTCGGGGCGGAAGGTGGCGGAGGGTGGTGGATCAAGATTGAATTTGTAATGCGCGAGGCTTGCGGAGGGACTCATGTGGAGGCCTTTATGAGATAAGGGCGTGCGAATGGGCGAGAGTTGTACAGTGCTGCTCCCACCCCTGCGAGGAGGCGTCGAAGGACGGGGAGGGGGCGTCATTGGTCGGTGTGATATAGAGGTTGGCAAAATGGGCAGAGGACAATCTTTAGCAGGTGGCTTGGCTTTCTTGGCTTTGCCACGACGGTCAAGCGTAGGAGATACCGGCACGGGAGGCAGTCCAATGGATTTCTGCACAGACAGTCTATAATTAGACAAAAATACGGACAAGAGGAATGTGCGCACCTTTGGAGGCGTTTTGGGAGGTGGTAAACTTGCCTTTGAGTTGCGTCTATCCGTGTCTAGTAGAGTAATTCCAGACTCCAGCGGAGGGGTTGACTCGATGCGAGGGCTCATGCCGCCATCCAGGTTAAAAAAGAGGTGGTCCTCAGAGGACAACTGCGGACTGGAAGAGCTTTTACTTGGCGTGAGGGCGGGGAGGGAGGAAGGGGGGATTGGTGATGTTTGTGCCACATCAGAGCTCTTGACGGCAGATGAAGGGGGTAATGACGATGAACTAGCGCGGGCATAATTCGATGATGGTGGTAATGGAGGAAATATGACATCGGCAGGCAGCTGTACACAGTTTTGGTAGTAAGGTTGATGGTGCGCAGAACTTCGAGGAGGAAAAAGAGGGAGGAGCTGCGAGTACGGCACAAGGGTCGGTAGAGTGGAGCCTGCGAACGTAGGGGAAGTTTCTTGTACAGGCGAGCTTGTAGGAGGTTCAGCAGGTGCAGGTGCAGCACCTTTCTTCTGTCGTTTCGTTTTGCGACCAGACACTGATTCTTCCGCTGCGCGCTTCTTAGGAGCAATCTTCTTGTTGGCTTCCTTGATTTCTGCGCAAAATTCTTTCCTGAAACCGCCATCAGCGAAACATTCGAGATCGCAATCCCAAATTGCCCAGAGCGTGCGCCCAACACTGCGATCACGGGGGACCTTGCGGAAACATACGGTTGTGCTGAGGACATGACGAATAGAGTTCATCCACGTCATTTCGCTTCGGTTGTAATAAGGATACACGATCGTAATCCAATCGTAAAGTTCTTGTAGGGTAAGCCGATGATCTGGCGAAGAAAGTATTGCTTGGCCGATAAGGGCTGCGTAAGAGAGATCTGGTTTCTTCGTGGAATATGGACCAGGGGGAAGGGTATATGGAAGATTTTCGTAATCATCTTCGTCTGGGAGGGGGCCCATGGGCCCAGGCGATGACACAAGGTTAACAATAGGTTTAGAGGGTGTCGAGAATGGAGAAGATTGAGGTGGAGAAGAGGAAGGTAGAGGAGACTTGTAATAGGCGTTGCGGCGGGGGGTGATAAAATTCGCATTTGAAGTGTCTGCAATACTCGCCGCATGCGGTGGATCAAATATTGAGCAAGAACGGTGGCGCGTGGGAGTTGGCGACTGGTCTCGGGGGGTGTAAGAACCCTTGAAGCAAATTTATATTCATTGAAATTGTGAAAATTGAAAATTTTGAACATACCCTTTTGAGACGCGATGGATGCTCTACGGTATCATAGTCTCTATAATACTTGCGGTGCTGAGGAGTGACAGGAGGAAGGAGTTCATCTTCGTGGTTATCCTTGAATGCAGTAGTGTACGTAAGCGACAGCAACAACGAAAACGGCGCGCTATGTAGATGGTACACACCAATGAAGCTATGTTTGTAGATGAATCAGATTGATCCAAAGATGGGACGCGTCGTAAATCGCGTGATTGCATAAACGCGTCAAGGCTGAAGGCTGTGCTTGCAGGGGATGGAGAAGGTGCATTGCGGTCCTTGTCCTTCTTTCCCCGCTTATCGCGCTTTACTTTTCGGCTCCTTCTCTCGAGTATCATTTCCATGCTGTCCATATGACGGAGCGGGATAGCGGGCTCAACGGGCTCAGATTTGACAGGCGTGGAAGGGGGAGGAGTTTGAGAAGCAGTGGACGCGTTTTGACGCGAATTTGAGCTAGAATGAGAGCAGGAGCGAGATTTGCCAAGAACAGAAGCAATACTCTGTTGTGCATCTGCAGACTCTGCAGAAAAAACGCGAAGAGACTTCGCGTCTTGAGTGGTCAAAAATTGACGCATTTGGTCGCTATGACGGCTCAAATCGTCGCGGGTCAAGCCAATTTTCTGTAACAGGTTGGATATCGGTGAAACAGGTTTCGCAGGTTGTTCAACATCCGCCATGGCGGTTTAAAAAAAGGAAGTACAGAAGATATGGCCAGGCAAGACTATAGGAGGAGTGAAAGTGATTAGCAGTTACTAAGGGCGGAGTTTCAACGCTCTTGTATATTTTTGTTCATCAACCACTCACGCGATCTCAGTTTGAACACATTTAGATTCTTCTATAGGGTCTAGGCCAACCTTAACCGTGAGCACACTGTAGTCTTCTTCACTCGTCTTTGAGCTTGATTCAAGCTTAATGTATGATTTCAGTGGACATTAAGATGACCCCACAGACCTTGCTTGCAGTATGGAGCAATCACACAAGTGGAATACGGATGCTCTCACCATTGTAGCTCACAGGTCCACGCCGCAGAGAAGTTCACACCGATCTTTCTCAGCTTTGATGGAGATTGGTAATATAAGGCCGTCGTTTGATTTGACCTTCTTTCTTTACTTCTACTTGCTTCATTGGTTTTGACTAGTAATTTCAAGTGACAGCTGGGCGACGCCAAAGCACGAAATTGTACACTCGAACAAATTTGGATTGTGCGACTTTCGACTACACGAGGATTTGCTTGGATTCGAAACAGTGGCCACCTCCAAAGCCTCTTGCGGTCCCCTCCCACTTCGATTACTCTACCTCTCTCAGGTATCAGGCCCTTGGGTTACCTTAGAAGTTAGAACTCATCCCTGCTTTCGAACTGGATTAGTCCATGTCTCCTCATATGCATCTTGCGATTCTTGCCATCTCTCCTTCAATATTAATTTGTCCTTGGCACTCGTTATTTCATGCCCAATTAAACATTTCACCTTAATTTTGCACAAACGTTTCTTTCCGACTTGTACTATGGCCTTTGCGAGAATGATGGTGTCTTTCTTCGGCGATCAGTGCACTTTCCAATGGGCACCACTCGTGTCACGATGTTTCGATTTGCATTTTACGTCTTCCATCGGCGTTTTATGGGGCACTTGGAGGCGTCAATCCTAGGCTACGTTCTGTTAGGGATCTCCAGACATTTCACAAATCACGTCGGATCTCACTGCTGATGAGCGTTCAAACGTTCAGCTAGTAATTTTTCGAATAAGATCGTGATGAATTTCATCCTTTACGATTCCTCAGAACATCACAATTGGATTCTCTCGCCCAATCAAGGTTTCGATCTCTCCATTTGGATGATCTTGTGTACTAAGCTTCATGGAATTCGATCACCTCTGAGGACCTTCGTGGCCACCCCTTCGAGCTACGATTTCTCTAAGTGTGGCTTTGGCGTTCGATGCTCACTTGGCCGAGTGATGGACCTAGCCACCGTGCGACAATGAATCTGACTGATCCTTCCACATGATACATACCCTGGACAGGCCCTGTCACCTCTTTGTCACCATCCCTTTCGATGTTTGTTATGTATTGGTCCTTGAGGTGTGGCCCGATTGATAATTGTCCTCTAATGTGATACGAGTTTAATCCCGTCCTGCGATGTGACACCTCCACAAGAGTGTATCTCTGTCCTGCGAGGCGCGATTTCTGATGAACACAACTCCTTTCATCACAATCATCAAGGGAATCCCCCATTCCGCGCGTTTCGATATATGGATCTTCAATTTTTTTCTCCTCGCATATTGGACTTCGCCGCACTTTGCACTGACACCTACATGAATGTGACATTCCCTGGCCATACCTGACCGATGTATTTGCCTCGTATTTTGCTTGGAAAGATGATCTTGAATTTCGCTGGCTTCCGCGAATGACATCGTTTGACGACTACTCTAGTGCGCACACTGGTATATGGCGCAAAGGCATCCCCTATATCCATCTCAGCAGCGATGGCGAATCTTGATACTGTCGAAGCCCCCTCTCCTGGCCTTCAGTTTGCCTAGGTTGTTGGCTATCATCCTTTCAACTAGTGTGCGAGTGCGTGTGGCTGCATGCTTTAGGCTTGTGCGCTCTGCGCATCCGGCCATACCGATTGTTTTATCTTGACAGCCAAATATTCTCACCAACACGATGTTCTACCCCACCGCTGAGGTGTGTCAGATACAAATATTGGATTTTCTAATTGCACAGGACATGCTTGAGCTCGCATGATCCCCAACGTTGTACAGAAAGCCTGACATGCGCATTGGCTTCTCCGCGGAGTTCCTTTTGTACCTGTTCACTTGACGGTGTGAGTCTGCAAAAACAATACCCTCTCAAAACTTAACATAGCGAGCTTGTGACAACCATTTGACAGTCCGATATATCTTAGTTTGTGATGTACTCCCCAGTATGGATGAACCAAGTCGCAAATAGAACTGAATATTGATCACACTTCAGGACTTGATGCATTGATAGCTACATAGGTAGCTTAGAGCGAGCGTGTTTACTACTGCTAATATTATAATTTTTTAAGTAGTAGTCTTGAGTCAAAGAATGCAAGGTTCTCAATTCTCATTTACGTCACGTCACAATCACAACAATTATGTTACGTCACGCATGTGACCTCTCAATATTGCGGTGAATCTGACCTCGCTTCCAGTGAACGCGCGCAGCCATGGTGTACCATAATCTCAAGGGTGAGTGGTGCTGAATGATGGCTTGGAACTGTTGACTGAAGCATTTAGACAGCCCTGATCAAAGGAATAAGGGCCTGCAAGGTAGATCTTTCAAATCCACGGTCTTGAAGTCACCTTAGACTCTTGCAGACCGTCGCAGATGAGCGGGCCCTTATCCAGCAGGAATCAGCCGCCATCCGGGCTTCATTCAGAGAGGAAGATGTTTACGCACGACATAACAACATTGCAAAACTGCTATACATCCACATGCTGGGGTCGCCCGCCCATTTTGGTCAAATAGAATGTCTGAAACTGGTCGCAAGCCCCCGATTCACGGATAAACGCCTTGGATATTTGGGCATCATGTTGCTTTTGGACGAGAATCAGGAGGTCTTGACTCTCGTTACCAACTCGTTGAAGAAGTATGCGTCATGTTTATGATCCGCTATTTTTGAATTGACTCTCGCAGTGATATGAATCACTCAAATATGTATGTCGTTGGTTTGGGACTCTGCACATTCGCAAACATAGCTTCGGAGGAAATGTCGCGAGATTTGGCAAATGAGATAGAGAAGCTTTTGGGCTCAAGTAACACTTACATTCGCAAAAAGGTGCGCAAAGTCCCTATTCACATCGTGTTTCGTGTTGTTAGACTGAAATGTACTCCAGGCTGCCTTGTGTGCTCTTCGCGTCATCAAGAAGGTTCCTGACCTTACCGATCACTTTATCTCGAAAGCCAAGAATCTTCTCACTGATCGAAACCACGGCGTGCTACTTACAGCAATAACGCTGACCACCGAAATGTGTCAGATCGACGAGAATTGTCTGAATGAATTCCGAAATGTAAGTGCTTTCTCCTGTGCCAGCAAGCTTATTATTCACGTGCTCGCAGGCTGTGCCGCTACTTGTTCGTAACCTAAAAGCCTTGGTCACCACCGGATACAGCCCCGAGCATGATGTCTCTGGTATCACAGACCCATTCTTGCAAGTCAAAGTCTTGCGATTGCTTCGTCTACTTGGCAGGGGTGATGCACGTGCCAGCGAGACCATGAATGATATCCTGGCGCAGGTGGCAACTAACACTGATTCGACCAAGAATGTCGGGAATTCAATATTATATGAAACTGTCCTGACGATCCTTGAGATCGAAGCGGATTCTGGTTTACGCGTCATGGCTATTAACATTCTTGGCAAGTTCTTGGGTAACCGGGACAATAACATTCGGTCGGTTACAATGTCATTTTGAAGGTATATTCACTGACTTTTGCCCAGCTATGTTGCTTTGAACACTTTGAATAAAGTGGTCGGAATGGACACCAATGCAGTTCAACGACACAGAAATATCATCTTAGACTGCCTGCGGGATGGCGATATATCCATCCGGCGGCGTGCTCTCGAATTATCATATGCGCTCATCAATGAGCAGAACGTGCGGATCCTCATTCGCGAGCTGCTTGCTTTCCTTGAGGTTGCGGACGACGAGTTCAAGCTTGGCATGACAACACAGATATCACTCGCTGCAGAGCGATTCGCTCCAAACAAACGGTGGCACATCGATACTGTACTTAGGGTGCTCAAATTGGTAAGTTGGTTTCCTAATGTCAAAAGTATCTATTCACCGAAGCTCATGTCAGGCCGGAAACTTTGTCCGCGAGGAGATCCTCTCTGCTTTTATACGTCTTGTCGCTCATACCCCGGAGCTGCAAGCATACACATCGTCCAAGCTGTATACTGCTCTCCAGGATGATATCTCACAAGAGTCACTAACATTGGCTGCTCTGTGGGTAATCGGTGAATATGGCGATGTGCTCTTCGACAGTGGCGTTGTGGACGAGGACCAGCCCAAGCAGGTCAGTGATAAACTCTGCGTCTGGAATTGAGAATTAATGATTTCCTTCTTTTAGATTACTGACAAGGACCTTTTGGATCTCCTGCTTACCACCCTAGATTCGCCCTACGCGAACTCCCTTACTCGCCAATTCCTCATGGCAAGTATCACGAAGTTAGCCTCCAGACCGACAACAAGTTCGCCGCAACAACAGCGAATTGCCGAGGTTCTCGCCATGTACACCACTAGCCCAGAGCTGGAATTACAGCAACGCGCCGTTGAATTCGCAAGTTTGTTCACCTTGGGCGATTTAAGGAGTGGCGTCCTAGAACGGATGCCACCTCCAGAGCTCAAAGCTACTGTAATGGGCATTGGTGTGTAAACTCTGAAATCCGACTTGACAATGTTCTGACGTTTTCTCAGTCAGTGAAAATAAGCCAGTTGGGTCCACACAAGGTGGGAAGGATGCCGATCTTCTTGGCGATGAGGTAGCACCGCCGACGCCTGTTGTCAATGGCCAGGCAACGCACAACAATCAGGACCTCCTCGCAGAGATATTCGGCAGCAGTCCTGCTGCTCCGTCCCCGACGCCCGGTCGCACACCCTCCATTTCACCACAACCCCAGAAGAGCAGCGTCCAAGATATTCTTGGATTGTTTGACTCTTCCCCTTCCCCGGCGTCGCCTGCTCCCACTGCCGCTTTCGCCACATTCTCTCCACAACCACAGAGCCAGGCGCCTCCCCGGGCTTCCCCGCAGCAACAACACCCACCAGCACCACGGTTGACCTCTTATACTGCCTATGAGAAACAAGAGCTCAAAATCACCCTTACGCCTCAAACCTCAGCTGCGCGACCAGGTGTCGTCAACATCATGGCCCGCTTTCAAGTTTCCGGTTCGAACACTGCTACCGGGCTTAATTTCCAAGCCGCTGTTCCAAAGGTAAGGATCAAGAGCCAACAAGCTGGTGATCGCACTGAGCTATTGTACAGTCACAGCAACTGCAGATGCTTCCCATGTCAAATTCTGATGTTCAGCCAGGTACCACGGAAACTCAACAAATGCGTGTGATGGCGCCGCCTGGTGTACGTACCCCTTGTTTCCTAATGCTGGCATCACTTTTTAATTTTTACGCAAAAGTCCAATATTCGGCTACGGCTTCGTATATCGTATACACTCGCTGGTCAAGCAGTCCAAGACCAGGTAGATTTCTCGGGTTTCCCGCCAGGGTTAACAGGTAGTGGTTAGCTTGTGGTTAGGATGTACGGTATTCGCTATCTAAGCTGTCGCGCACAGTGCTAGTGATGATCAGTATTTGGAACACACTTGGTCTATATGTTGCATACCCGAACAGAATAAGGATGTTACCAACTATCCCCGAGCTTTATCACGACAAGAACAAGAGGCAGCACCTTAGATACAAACGGATTTAGCTCAGTCTTAATCGTAATAACACACGATTATGCTCACTGTGCTGAATGTCCTGAGACCATGCCAATTGTCGAATCGACAAGGGATCTTCACAGTACACACGTAAGATTGGGAGTTCAACAGGAGGCAAATACGTACCGTCCCTGAGCCACACATCAACTGGAGGAGGTTGCCTTTTACGAACAGGGGGATCTCTCAGCAATTCCAAGGTCTTGAGACGAGGGCAACGGTTGATAATAGCAATGGCAATGTTTCTTTCAGCTTGGGATCCCTCAAGGTCCCGCTTCACTCCCCAGTGGACATGTTCCAGCGTCGGGAACAATGCTACCCACCCAGCTAATGCGGCGGTGAAACTAGGCGAGGGCAATTCCTCATTTTGGCCCTTCCAAATAATCGTGAGGGATGCAATGGGCGGCATCACCCTCTCCGAATCTGCACTGCTCTGTGACAGCAGCCAAGACGCGTGTTCCGTCTTGAATGCTATTGAGGTCACGTAAATTTTGTCTCTGGCTACCATCGCGTCGAGACAGTCGTTCAAGGAAGAGATGTAACCATCCGCATCAGGGTCGCTGATGTTTATATGTTTCAGGATTTTGAAGCCAGGTTGAAGACGGAGGATGTGCCCAATGTCATTCGGCAATCCCATGAGTGTCCTAAGTTTGGGGAGAGCATTAATGGTGAGGACCGATTTATTCTGTGCATCATTGTCCTCCAAGGAGAGGCCTTTCGTAGTCAGTGAAGTGAGCCCGCTATGACGTCGCAGAAACTGTGTCAAACATTGGAGCGACAATGAATTGGAGGAAATAACAAATTCTCGAAGGTGGCGAAGGCGGAGCATTGACAGGATATGGGTCCACTTCGGCGCATTGCGAAAGCGAAGATTGAGTGTCAACGAAGTGATGGAAGAATCATTGAGTGTCCGAATGGTCCACGTGCTCATAAATGGCGCGAAGAAGTAGTCTGTTGAAAGGTTGACCGTCTTCAATGTGGTGAGGGAAGGTGTTATTGTTATCCAGTAATTCTCATCACGTTTGTGACGGCGAAACAATTTCCTGCAAAATTTGGCAACAGTCTGCGTAGTAATGAGCAAGCAAGTAAAAGAAGGGGAGACGACGATAAACTTACATCTACAGTGCTCACCACGCCTTCCAAGCGCAAAGCGCGGGTCAGATCTGTTACTCCTGGAACCCATGCTCTGTCTGTGTGCCCCCCAGTGATGAGCATATCTTCGCATCCCTGTTTCTTGATGACAATCATTAGATCTATGAGTCCGAATATGACATGTCTTGAGTATGGCTCCATGCCACGCCCAAAGCGTAAATGGAGGTTGCGGAACGGCTCCAACTTTGAGATGAAGCGTGTAAGAAACCTGAGTTGGGTGTAACTGTTGACAGTGCAGCAGACAGAATTACATTTCTTCACCCAGAGTGCCAACAAAAGCCCGCGTAATGCAGCTATAGTTGGCTGGCAGATACTGGCAGGTGCGGTCGTAGGGGCATTGACGCCGGCGAACCGATCGAAGTAGACGGTGAGTGCAGCAAAATGAAGCTGCTTTGATACTACGCAAAGCACTAGAAGTTCATCATTTGCTAGATTCTTGGATATGTGACATAGTAGTTCGCTTGGAAGGTCCAAAAGACAATGCATCGTCGCGGTTGCGATAGAGTGAGCACACAATTGCAATGCGGACGCGGCATCAATTTCAATGCCAGCCATGCACCTTACTTAGCTCACACCGCCACTACACGGACTCATCCATGCATGCACATCTTCTATTGCCCACGCTGCAAACCCCTGTCATTGAATATTGAATATTGAATGTGTAGTCAGGCCAGGCTATTTACGCTTGATCTAGCGCAGGCCTCAGATACAGCGAACAACCATATCCAGAAATCGCTTTTTGCAGCATCTTTGGACCTCCAGAGCGGCGCTTCCAACAACTTCAAGATGGTGATACACAGAAGCGGCTCTATTGGGTTTGCCTCAGGCTGCGGAACTTGAAAACGTTGTATTATCTTTTCTCACTGGCGCCTTGGGCAGAATCATCCGGGCAATCCATACCATTCCAGCCGAATCAACCAATATGGCACCGACCGCATCTGATCTATCTCGAGTGGACCCCGGGGCCGGGCCAGAGACAAAGATAACAAGTCCGCATTCGCCCGTCGAACCAATAGCAATAATATAACTACTAGCCTTACTAATAACCAAGGATGCCGAATTCAGAACTAGTTCTCTGATCCTCCCATCAGTCATGTTACAGCTGCCTGCCATCCTCCTTTTTGACAATACACAGCTCGTCCCTGGCGCTGCAGCTTGTCTCGGGGCAGTTTCAGCAGTGATTGCTTGGGTCAACCTTCATAAATCAGAAAGCGGCCTCCCTCTTCCGCCTTCCCCTTCCACTTGGAGACTACGGGGACATTTTGTACCCCCTCGCAAGTAGAGTTTTACCCTTAATTCGTACTTTTCTAGTGTTGACTATGTCTCATTTTCGCTCAGTCCGTTTCTCACTGTAGCGGGATGGATTGACGAGTATGGTCCTTTGGTCACCATTCGCGCAGGCACTGAAAAAATAGTTATTATTGGTCGTCACAAGGTCAGTTCTTCCAAGCTGAGTTGTCATATCAAGGATCACCGTTCTGTGGCAGGCTGTGATGGAAATCATGGAGAAACAGGGTGGATCGCTAGCTGATCGCCCTCACCTCACTGCTGCCGGGGAAATGCTCAACGGTGGACTGAGTATCGGCTTAGTTCCTGCCGGGGAAAGGTGGCGTCGGATGCGTAGGTGCGTTGTCCGCTATAATTTCTAGGATAGGCCCTTGACTTACTTTGCAACGTGACGCAGAGCACTTCATACGCATTTCCAGCCTAAAGCAGCTGAGGAATATCAGCCGCTGCAGGTATCGCATGCGAAGAATGTGGTCCTTGACATTCTTGAAGATTCATCTAACTTCCAGAATCATGTGGCAACGTGAGTGCTGTCCTATTGGGTGCTATGATATTATTGAAGAGCTTTTGTAGTTACTCTGCTACGACAATAATGAAAATTGCGTACGGCAAGACAACGCCCACATCTGCGACCGATCCCGAAGTCATACAGGCCCTACAGCACATCCAGAGACTTCGTGCGGCTTTGCGCCCTGGTGCTTACCTAGTAGACTCAATTCCATGGCTTAAATACCTTCCTTGGTATGGCCAGGAATTAACACAGCAGCATGAGCGGTGCAAGCGGCTCTACACCGATGAGTTAAACCGCGTGAAACTTCAAATTGTTTGTATTACCTTGCCAGACTTCACATGATGCCTGAGTTGATTAACAGCAGAACGATGTGAATGTCGGCTCTTCGTTCGGGAAATACATGCTGGAAAATGTTCATGACCACGGCTTGACGGAGATGGAGATGGCTTTTCTTGCTGGCTCCTTATTTGCAGCAGGATCTGATACGGTAAGGTGTATTGGTTTTTTCTCCCGAAGATATGTGATTACAAGCGGGTGTCAGACTACTGCTGCAATATGCACCGTGTTCATGGCAGCCGCATGTTTCCCCGAGGAGCAAGCTAAGGTCCAGGCTGAGCTTGACGCAGTCATAGGAAGGCAGCGAGGTAGTTCATTACCTTCTACAGCTATATCGGGTTTTAAAGGATGCCTCTACTAAAGCACCGACCTTTGGTGACGAACAAGCCCTTCCTCGTCTTCACTCCTTCATCTCTGAGGCTTTGAGATGGAGACCTTTGGTTCCCAATGGCGAGTTTCTTCATTAATATTGTTGGTCTTGTACCTGTAATTTACAATGTCTGCGCCGCAGGTTTGGCTCACCGAACAACCAAGGAGGTGATTTGGGCAAGTACTTCTCCGAACAATTTATTGCACGAATAAGAATTTAGCCTTTTAGGAAAACTATTGTATTCCAGCTGGGACTACAGTAATCGGTCACCATTGGTAAGCCATCAGCTTTCAAGATACGAAGACCTGACGCTCATTACCGCTTCAGGTCCTATCTCTCGAGACCCAGACGTCTTCCCCGAGCCTCACGCTTTCAAGCCTCAGCGCTGGATTAATAACAGAGGCGGTATGAGGGACGATCTCAAGTTTTTCGTTTTCGGGTTTGGTCGACGGTAAGTAATTGTCCATTCTGGCGTTCTTTCTCTGACTTTTTGAGTTTCAAGCGTATGCCCAGGTCAGCACCTTGCGAATAGGTAAAGATATCCTTCCTCACATACGATCTTCCAAGTTCATTTCGAGTGGCACAGGTCAGTATTCATTAACTCGCTCCTTATTCTTTGGGCCTTTCCATCTGGTTCTGGACCCTACAAGGCCGCTGGATGACATGGGGTTCATGAGCGGGGTGTTTGAAAATGCCCAGCCGTGCACTATCGAGTTTAGGACAAGACTTCCCAAAACGGAGCTCAAGCGCATGATGCATAATGATCCTGATGTTGCATGAGGCATGAGACCTTGTATCACACGATGTACACCAAGGAAAATAAACATCAACTGTTCTCATAATATCAATTTCAGACCATCCCATTACTGAATCGGCTAGAATTTTTACTGCACTGCTTCACTTGCTGTTTCAAAATCTGATTCTCCGCTGCCTTCGTGACTCGAATGTTCTCACAACTCTTCGAATCGAAACGCGTCGAAACTTCAATGTGAGAGTCCATAGATGATGACGGTCACAACCTAGTACTAAAACTTGACTGCAGAAACACCGCGTTTCAAAATATTTTGCAAATCCCCAATTAATCAAATCCTCAATCACGACCAGCATCTGTAGTCTGCGCGCATCTATTGTTAAAACAGTCATGTAAAGCTTAAGTATAATCGTTACCATTGCATTATAAAAGTTCAACGCGCAATATTTCCGACGACACTCGGTCCACTGGAGCAGGGTCCCAATGTAAGCTCCATTACCCGTCATCAATTTCGAGCCGGCGACGATCCGAATCACTCATTGACGCATCAGACCCTCAGAAGATTCTGAGTGTTGGTGACAAGATGCATTCCGTTCCAAAGTCGCTCTAAAAATTCTTCCAACTGACGAACCAGAGCGCAAGAGGTCAGACCATAGTAGCTCTCGACTTAAATTTGAGATTGAAGCCTCTGGTTTATAGACTTGATCTTCAAAATGAAGTCTTTTGAAAGGCTTTAGGGAACAGTATTGTATTTTCTCCCATCGAACTTCACGCGGGAGACAAGGTACTCGATAGTGGGACTGGCTCAGCTTTGTGATCAATCGCAATTTGTCTCTTTGCCTGGCTGTTGAAATAATTGTCAGCGTCTTCAATCTTGGCTTCTCGATTGCTATAACACCAACAACGACACCACTTTCTATGGAATTGATTTGAAGACAGATATTTTTCAAGGTTCGACGATGAACAGAAGCAGCAGATCCACTTGGACGCAGGAAATGTTTTGCAGCTACCAAGCCTTTGGACCGACAGCTTTCAGTTGGTGAACCAACAACCCCTTTTGACAGCGTTTTCGAAAGAGAACTGGGTCACAGCTTTAGAGCAAATTGACCGTGTACTTGTGCCGAGAGGCTAGGTGCAGCTCGTCGAAATCAGTGAATGCATGTCTGGAGAGACATCGCGAGAATTCTATGTGATGTTTCGGGACCTATTTAGCAAAAGAGTTGTATTGAACGACTGCACTGACCACATTCCGAAATTCCTTAAAGATGCAGGGTTTGACCGAGTCAAGGCACAGCGTCACGAACTTTGCATTGGGGGTCCACCTGATTCGGAAGGGATAAATGCCAAGGCTCGCGAGAGCTTTACTGGTGCCAACAAGAGAATGCTGAGTACACTGAGGATTCGAACAGAGGGAGAATACAAGGAAATGGTAGATGATCTAGAAAGGGAATGAGAGAACATTGCTCAGTCAAAGACGATTGTTTACATTTTTTTCGGTCAGAAACCACTAGACGACAAATAGTTCTGCTGTGATTAGTATATAATTAGTAGATCACCAAGACACCCCCTCCGATTGGCCAGCGCCGGAGATGATATCAGTCTAGGAGTTGCTCTGATATTGGCAAGGATAGGTGCATCAGTACGGACTGAGGAGTTGGTTCGGAGGTTGGTATCACCGTGATAGGGTCTGCCACGACATCCCTGGTGGTCGCATATGTCGTAGCCAGGCTAGTTATGCATCAGCAGCAAGCACTTTGTCTGACAGAAGGATAAGCTATCGCCCCGTAAAATGCCACATACTCTGAGCAACACCCATGGCATTGAATTAAAGTTGTAGGAAAGTTAGTACCAATGCATATGGATAATGACAGAAAAACGAAAATGTTATGCAAGAAAGCTTCGAAACTGGCCAGTCACAAAGCCACTCGGGAAATTAGTTGACGAAATATCGAGTGCAGTATATCACTGCGAAGGTTATGATGTGTATCCTCCATGTCTTGTCTTCATTTCGACTGTTGCATAATCCACGTCATCCAACACCATGTGAAACGTTTCAAAGTCACGAGTGGGTACTTCTATGACACCAAAGATACTCTCCATGTTCTTTTGATGGAAATGAAGGAGTTGGTAGTGCGGATATTGACCGTCAAGCCTCCGAGGGTTATCCGACTCAATTGCAATTGGACTTTCTGTCCCCTCAGCTCGATCTGACTGTTGATGTTAACTAGATAATCATGGATACAACTCACGCACCTTGGTTAGTAACAGGACTACTCGTCCCAACGCATGGCAGATGGAACCCAATAGGCTCGCCCGTAGTGCTCGTCTTGAGAATCGAGCCAGCAAAGGCCGTCTCGCAGAAGCATATTCTCCAGAGCAGCTCGAGCACGTTCTCTTGTCCATCCTCGACGGTTCTCCAAGATTGCTTCAGCAATCCGTCCTCCTTCTACTTGTGCTTCCGCAAGAATTACAGCCTGATCTGCATCTAGTTCCTTGACCACGTTTCTCACCATCTTCTTTCCACCACCAACGTCTAGCACTTCATATCCAGCACCGAGCGGTTGGAGTGTCTTGATGCTTCTTGTGACATCTTCCTCTGTAATGACACCACTCTCGACGCCACGCAGCTTGCTGACTATACGTATAAGCTCCCCCATTTCTATTACGCCTCCGTTCCTCTCTCTCGTGCTCACGCACACGTCTACTATCTGAACTCCCAGCTCATACTGCCAATCACCCATCCCAAGCATTTCTGCCCACCAGCCGCCCTTCCTTGGTCCAGCGAGCGGGTCCACACCGATTGAGGAGCACATTTGCTGAAATTCATGACGAAAGGCTGGGTCACTACGAATCGAATCTCTGTGTGTCGTTGCGAAATGCAAAAGGGCAGTTCGGAATTGTGTTAGTTGCGACTGCAGATGATCGACCTGGGTTTTTGAGAGCTCTGAGGATAGATTTGCAAAACGCTGTGATAGTTGTTCTTTGTCAAAAGCAGCGAGACCAACGCCACGATGCATGTTCAGTTGGTTGCTAGATCGACCTGGTCCGCCCAGAAATTAGAATGACCTCGTGATCACATGATGACGGAGATTAGATTAAAGCAATTTCTATCAACTGTCAGTTAACACCTTGAGCTTGAGCTCTATAGCTCTGATACTAAATTCGTTATAATTTGCCGGGTACTGGTACATAAGTCGTCAATTTGGCACATGCTAATTCCAGGCCGACACTGACAGCGATCTTCAAGGCGCGGCTCAGCTCCGAATAGTATCACCATGGGAAATTTTAATGTAGCCGTCCAACGTTCAGCGCGCAAGCAGTTGCCCTGCCATTCATGCACCAGAAGCTGTCAGAAGGCTGAAGCTCATATTTTCCAGGTTTGGGAATATTGGATAAAGGTGAAGGGCCTACGAAAAGGAGCTTAATATTTTCTTTGCAGTGGTATTGACAACTTGATTAGGAAAATTCTGTATGCTGGTGATAAGAAAGATAACTGTGTCGAACTGGCGCATTGCCGCTTCCCCACGCTTCTGCTCTGGAGTTAACTCTCCTGTGCACGAGGGCATTGCTGCGCTCCATGGCTGATTGAACCACACCCTGAGTAGATGTGCCGAGCATGTTGCTTCCTTCTGGCACAGCCTTCTTCTCTTTGCCATGCTGCGCACAGCA
The DNA here is from genome assembly GCA_016628085.1 of Suillus occidentalis. Classification (NCBI taxonomy): domain Eukaryota; kingdom Fungi; phylum Basidiomycota; class Agaricomycetes; order Boletales; family Suillaceae; genus Suillus; species Suillus occidentalis. The sequence goes on along the minus strand of JABBWB010000247.1, from coordinate 1,924 downwards.
GCAATTTGCCATCTTTGGACCAGAGTGCCTTGTCGATACGCTCCGCGAAAGTTTGTGTCGATTGTCCCAGGTACGGGATCTTGAGCATTCAATAACTCGGTGAGGGAACCGCCCAAGGCAGACTGCACAGCATGGGAAGATAGTGTGAGCCCTCTTGCTGGCACCGCCAGTCTGTTCTGTCGGCGATGCTGAACGCTTCTGGGCGCTGACCGACCGCGAGTGTGATGCACCCGATAAACCCGAGCCAGTAATTGCTGGTGCCTGCAGCGACCGCCGATAACCGAGATAATGTGCGGGATATGCGGTAGTACGTTTGGATGAGATGTCCGATAGGGTGCAGGCATAGACATAATTGAAGGCGAAGAGAGGGTTGGGGGGGATAATTTGAAGGGCAAGAAGCGTACATATGATCAATTCATCAGTTCTAGATAACCGAAATTATGAACGTGCCTGTAGCGTGATCGAAACTAACTGTTCATCGAACAATTCGTCTCTGGCCCGGTAAAGGACCTTCTGATTGATTTTTGCTAGGCTCCACCCATGAGGAGTATTGACGTGGAGGTGCCACATGCGCCGCTGTTGCGCTTGGTACAGCAACAGTGCACGTTGCTTCAGTGTGTCAGGTGCGAGACGCCAGCGATGATTTTGCAGTGCGGACCAGAAATCAATGTGCATGTCGATGCGGTCTGTCGGCCAGCCATGAACTTTCATTGCAGCAATCATGCGTAGCGTTGCTTCGTTGAACTCTTCCCATGTGAGATCCTCGTCTTTCACTACGGTGGCGGGGTCTCGAATGGCTCCTGCTGGGATAAACCTGCAAAGTCCGTCTTCATTCGGGGGTAACATGACCAAAGCTTCCGGGTCAGATATAAAAACGCTGTGCGATGCCTCGTGGAGTCCTCAGTTGGTGAAATAGTGCAACTCGCAGTACTGTCCCAACTTCATCTTTCTCGTTGCGTATTGCGAAAGAATGACTGAGTTGGGTGGCCCTGAATCTTGCTCATTGAGTGCTTGTTGACGTTGAGGGTCTTCATCGACTTTCTTACACTCTGCGACTCTGCCTTCCTCGAGCCTGGTAGTCCAACGCGCCTTAGCTGCTTTGTTTGATATGGACTATAGCGAAGCAAGAGTTTGTGCAGCATGCGCATCGTCTAGGCCTACTAGGTTGTTAGTTAAGTGAGCTCGAGCCTCGGCATGCTCTTCGGAAGTAAAGTCTGGAAGAACAGCCTTGTTTGGGTCTTCAGTGAGGAGCATTATGCAACGAATGTAGCCCAAATGCTTTGGACTGGTGAGCTTCGCAGCCAATTCTGAGGCTGAAGCTCGAGCACAATGAGCGTGCACAACTTTGAGCTTGGAGCATTCAAGTTGAGGACATCTCTGAAATGGCCGGTTTGGGACGAAGTATTAGTATGGGTCAAAGTACGGGCTAAAGTTTGGGACAGGTTTCTGTAACTGTCACTGTTTCTCATGCTTGCTCATGACATCAGTGAATTCAGTGGTCCTTGATATTGTAGCCATGGGAAATATAGTCGGATCTATTTATTTTCGCGCTAAATATGGCCATTTATAGTGCCAGAAATATGAGTTAAAGGTACAAAGGCATGTATGTTCGAAAATTTAGACCACCATGAGGAATTCATAAAAAGGTTGCGACGTTGTTACATTGTGACCAGCAAGGCGTGTTAGTGCAGTTATCTCGTACTTGCTAAGCATTCCCACTTTCACCGATTGAAGTCTTGAATTATAAGGTCATTCATGACTATCTCATGGCACGTGCATCTTGCAATCGTCATCAAATTTATATATGCGTGGCGGTAAGCGGCAATGTTGGGACATTGCGTCGTCACAACCGACAAGAGACAGAAGGGTCCTCCGGTAAATCTTGTTGAACAATCTCAACCAACGTCATCGATGGTTGAACTAC
>JABBWB010000246.1:0-64679 GCA_016628085.1 Suillus occidentalis | reverse complement strand
CCATGCCGACGCCAATCACGAACATTTACGTGGTAGATGCCCAGCACTTTACCATATGTAAATCTGTGACCTTTGGAGCCCAAATCATTGTCGGGCCACAGCACCATAATGTTGCAATGAGAAGTCCGCGGGTTGATGACATCTTGTGCTCGGTGAACATCGTATGTTGTGTAATTCACCCTGACGATATTGTGGTGGTACAGTCGGTCATCCTTAATTATAATTATGTCAGTGCTGTGAGCGTCTCCTAAGTGTGGGAGATTTCGTGAGATGTTGACACGACGCAGTAGATGTCCCTTCAGTTTCAGCACAAAATTCTGTAGACATGTGAGGAAACGTTTCTGGAAGTAAGAATGAACTAAGACTGCCGGATCACCTTCATGGCTACGCAAGTATGAGCCTATATGGATTGGGTACTGTTGTGTCAGCCCAATGTGGTGATGAACGTGCGGGTTTCTTGCCAATTCCGTGATTTCGGTATGGGGGCAATGAGTCAGTTTGTTGCCTATCCGGCGAATGTGAACCTGCCGGCGTTCAATTCGAGTGAGCTGCTTCACAAAGGTTTTCTTATCCGTGCGGCGATATCTAGCCTTGGGGGAACGGTGTTCGAGTTCACCCTGGAAAAGTCAGTCAGTGAAAAGGTGACATAGTAGGGGACATACCGGTTCGGTGCTGTACGAATCACACATCCCATACTGCCGGATGGTCGATACATAATGCCTAATGCGTGAAATTTATAGGTCTGAAAATTGAAAACCTTTGTCGCTGCACATTCTTAGCAGCGGGCCCTGGCTTTAAGGAGTCATTTTGCTGAACAGGGCGAGCTGCGCTCTGACCTGTCTGGGCTCCCTTCTGTTTTAGTGCTTGTATATTCTGGCGTGAGTGCGAGCCAGGATCTCCTGATGAAGTTCGCGGGTGTCGTATGCAGAGCACACTGTGGCCTTAAATTCGCGAAACTGTCGACCAACCGACGAAGTCACTTCATCCATCATATCAAGGGTTAAGTCAGAGTGCATCCGGAGCTTTGCCAGACCATGCCAATGCGCCATTGTGAATAGCAGCCTGAGCACCCGTGTATTGTGTGGTTCAGGAAGGAGACGGTCGAAGACAGGTATAGTGCACTGCACGCTGTATCAGTGCTATCCAACAATGATTAAGATGACACCATCTGGAGCAGGTCTTCAAAATTGCGGGCCGCCATTCGTTTCATCTCCGATGAGTTGGTCGAAAACTTGCGGATAGTTGCTTGGCCGAACGTCGGAGTCTGCCTGAATCTGGTAGTGAAGATCAGTTGAGACCAGCGAGTACGTGATGAGATATCATACCTCCTATCTAATTCATGAATGAGACCTTTATCCTGTGCGCAAATAATGCGCAATAGGTGGATGAAAAGCGATTTCCAACCCGATCTCAAACTCGTGTAAGAGATCGACAACAAGTGCGCAGAAAATGTTGAATCCCAGAGCCAAGGCGCTCTGAAAATGCATTCTTAATATCTATTAGCCAGTGTCCTTGACTAATATTGAAGGCTCACCAATGTGGGGACCCATGACTGAGGTTTAAGAAGTCGTTCCACCGGTGCGCTGCTAACAGCGTAGTTTTCCTCGTAAATCAGTCTGCGGGCAGAGCTGACACAATTCGTCTTCTGTATCATCGCGTTCCAGAGTCACACGCTGTTTTCTGTCTTGAGGCATTCCCATATTTTGAATCCGAGTCTTCGGTATAAGGCAGCGAGGACATGGACATCCTCCTAGGTTTCGAACCGTAGCAATAAGTACTCTAATGAAATAAAATCAATGATATTCATCAGGCGCCGATCCCACGTACTTTTCTGGATAGTCCGAGTAAGTAAAGATTCTCGGGTAGAATCGTCGCTTGAAGCCATCGCAGCATAAGATCACAATGCCGTGTTCGTACGCCTCAAGGAACTCGTGTCTAGCAAGATGTTCCACTGCTCATGGAAAAATTCCCTATGGCAGTGTGTCGCGCAGTCGACAGTGATGCCATTCCCATCAGTCATATCTTTGAACAAATCTGGGAGCTGCCAATATATTACTCGTTAGATCATGCAGGAAATTCCAACACTAGAGGACATACCGTCTCGAAATACGCCACGTGATTACTCAAATGGCACGAGGGCTTGCAACGCCGATACTTCGATTCGTTACCAAAGTACAAGTAGGTAGGCCACAGTTTGGCATTGCCGAATGAAGTGAGCTGCGTAGCGTGGACCAGAACATAAGGCCAGCGACGACTCGGGGTAAGTCGCAGTCAGGTTCCCCCGGTGACTCTTGCAGTGCGGTGTGGGCGTCGTGAAATGCTGGCGACGTGTATAGGTCACGTATATAGACACCTCTGCGTCCATGTGAGGAGGAGTCCAACGGAGCTGGTACGGCTCTAATGGAACAGTTTGTCGTCTCGCGAATTAGCGAGCTTTTCTCGTAAGACAGCGACCAGAGAACGATGATATAAATGAGCAGCTGCTTTGTAGACACACGGACCTGGATTTTGGGTGGTGCGCGACGACGGTACCTCGATAGAGATCGGAGTTCTGTGCCAACCAGCATCTTCGTCCTCCCATTCATCTTCATCTCCATCATACTCATTCGAGCCAAGAAGGGAGTTGATGCTCTTCCACTCCGTAGAAATCACATCAGCAGCATTGAAAGAATGACCGCCCAAGATCTCCAGCAGCTTCTTATAGTCGCCCTGCGACTTTTGCAACCCCTGGTTCCAATACCAGTCGCCCAACTGGAAGAGGATCGATTGGGGTAGGGGAAATATCGCTGCTGAAGGTTCCAGGCGGCTCTTCAACTGCCATTGAATAGTGCCAGGGTAGGAACGAAAGGTATGCCATTGTCATCATACTCTTCTGGATACAGGGATGGTGGTCTTTCCGAGAATATTGGCGAACAAGCCCAAAAACGTCTTGGAGGGGTGACGAAACCCGAGCGCATAGGGAGGCTGGCCGGGGCCTCGCTTCGTCTACAACATGTCCAAATGATCCGGAAGTGAGTCAACCAGGTTCTGCAGGAACAGTTGGTGGGGGTTGCGAAGCCGTCCCTGAATCTAAGCGGTAGCTGGCGGTTCTGACGCCTGGTCCTGCGCTGCGCTAAGCTCATACTCTCTCCTTCATCCAGGATCCCTGCTCCGGAGTCATTATTCCCTCCTGGGCGACGGAGGATAGGTTGGGCAAGGCGACTGACGCTTCGGTTCTATGAAGATTGGCAATGTGTCGGCTTCAATGGGGGGTGGTGATGTTGATGATAGGATGGGTGGTGTGATGTCCTGAGCAGGGACGGGCGCTTCCTGTAAGAGGCGCGGCCTTCTTCCTGCGACCAACAAACTCCTTGAGGGAGGAGATCGCTGATGACAGACGCTTTTTTGTGAACTCACATGACCGCTGGTGATAGGTGTAGTAGTTCTGTGCAGTGAATGAACGCTTGCAAACACAAGTGTAGTTGGATACTGACATGAAGTGTAAAATCACGATCTGTCACCGCAGGGGTTAACTAGATAGCCCTAACGTGATGCGATGGCGCAGTGGATCCTGGCATGACTAAGATCGCAATGGCGCCTGAGATGACTGGGCTGCAGGGGTAGCGAAGTCCAGCCGAATTTACCGCTCCGAAGTAACAATACGATGGCGCAGTGTTCACCGCCAAAACGTGTGATATTCCCTAAATAGTCATGCACGCAATGGCGCTTGGATGCTTGGCCTACGCGGGGAATTATATACACTCAAGTGTGCACAAAGTAGCGCACTCACAAATGTCTGCCCCATCTTCTCCTTCTTCCGAATGTTCAGGTCTCGGACCCATGGATTCGTGCCCGACCCCAATGTCGGGAAAATGTTGGTGACGATCATAGCCGCACGTCATGGCATACTCCATTATCACGGTCAAACAGGAGAGCTGACAACATTTCAATGGTGTGTTGCTTTCACGCAATAGACTTGTCTTACCCTGATGCGTGCAGGCCAACAACAAGACAGGGACACAAATTGCATCCATCAAAAATTGACAGACATCGAATTTCACATGTATTTCGCTATCCTTCCTGCCTTTGCGCCAGATGGGGCAGATATGTCGAAGTGTCTATATCGCTCCGAACTACAGGAATATCCCAGGGACAATATGTTGCCGAGTGCGCAACCGGCAGATGCGGATACCTGCGTTAGTAAGGCTTCCTCACGCAAGGAAGAATTGCTGATGTTTTGTCAGTTAACATTGAGAAATTTTTTGGAAGAGCTTGCGTACCTGCGATGTATTATCCTCGACGGGGTACGAGTTTAAGATTCGAATTGACGCACGAGCGACTATGCTGATCTTTTCCAAGATAGCTCGGCCCACACGCTTCTATGGTACGATTGATACAGCGGTCTTGTCGTTATTGTGCGGTGACGTCATGACCTGGCGAATACACCAAGTATATCGATGATTTGTTCTACATAACATTCAGACAAGTGAATTTATACTGGCGGGGAGCATCTCACCAGCATTCTGACGCGCTCAGTTTGTGTTCAGAAAACTTCCCTGAGCGACACCAGCCGCCCGCCGGGATTTATTCATGACGCTTCAAGCTTCAGATATTAAGGCTAACTTCAATATCGATTACGTTTACAACACTATCCTAACAATTACAGCGCAAACGGATGATACAGAAAGCAAAAGAGAATTATGAGGTAACGAGGAGGACCTATATAATGAATGACTTTGGTATTCGAACTCCACTGGCAGTATCCGAAATAGCCATAAACAGAACTCTATGTCCCCTCAGCCAAGCTGACTAATTCGGGCGTTGCCGGCTGGGTCTGAATCAATATCATTCACTATATCATTTGTTGAAGGTCGCTGTACAAATTCTCTTCTGACCCCCAGTACACAAGTAGACGTATGTATATTTAGCGCACATGTGATGAAGTAAAGTGATAGTGCCTTCCAAAATTTGAAGGCTAACTAGTACATTGCCCGCCGTTTGCCCGTTCTAATGATTCAGAGCATTTCTGGTCCAGTGTCTGGCGGTCCACTGTAACAATGCCAATTGAATTCACATAATCTGCGCCGTCGTGGGTCCACATTTACAATGTGAGTATTAGCTAATGCACAATAGTGATTCACTATAAGTAGTGCCCTTGCGCATTAACAGGTTCTCTTACCTCTACCTCAGATACGATATCACCAGTACGATAGGTGTTACATCACAGATTATCGAATAAATAATCAAACAACGTAGTATGTAAAAGTTTTCATGTGTTTCTAACTCGGAATTGATCTATGGTAGTAGTACCCTCTGGAAACATGTCGAAACGCACCAGATCTGGTAGTGATGAACCGTCCCCAAAGCGGCATTGCAGACTTGAAATACATAATGATCTTCAAGGTAAGTCACGACTCAATATACTCGACGGTGTTATTTATCAGCTTGATACAGGGAATCAGGCACTGTGTGACGACGGTGCATGGAATATTCTCGAGCAATTCCTGATCACTTCTATGTCGTTACCTGAGATGGACGACGCGCTTGAGGTATACCTCGGCGACAGATACTCTGCAGATGACTGGGTAGAACCCCGACGTCTGTTATTCTCTGGCGATGAAGACAACGCCAAATCCTTGGAGAATCTTACGGTACTAAGGAAAATGTACTTCCCGGATCCACCAGTAAAGTCCTCAAGGACGGACGTCGGCTCGTCAAAGCCACGGGTGAAAAAATCGCAAAGACTATCCAAAGTAAGTGAATTTGACGACTTGTAAATCAATAAACTAATCAAAATGTAGGCTGCCTATAAGTATATCCTCCATGAGGCCGAGGAGGAGGAGGAGGAGGAGAAGAAGAAGAAGAAGGGATGAGGTTTCTGGACGGTCCCCGAAATCTATGTGCTTGCCAGGACCGTCAGCGACACAAAGGCTGGCCGCAACCTTCGACCACATGGCAACTCGATTCGAGCAGAATCCGCACACCTCATCTCAAGGTCGCCGGGATTTCACCCAAAAACCTCTGGAAAGGATGTATCTACTCCATGTTCAACGTAGGTCTATCTCGATTCACTCAGTAACTCAGTAATTTACCGACTAAATCATACTAGGAACTACTACTGAGTACATTGCTGAGCACCTTCGGAAACGTTCTTTTCCTGTTATCGTGTCAGCGTGGATAGCAGGTCAGCTTTACGTGGTGGCAGACAGCCCCAAAACAATTGCGGAGGCCCTGCCCCTCTCCCTCTATCTTGCTGTCAAAGACTATATTCGTATCACGGACGAAGAACGTGAGGCCGTCGAACGCTCACGGTCTGAGTTCCCTTGCCCGGCGTGGGTGAGGGTCAAGAAAGACAAGTACAGGGGTGATCTGGCCCTAGTTTTCGAACAGCTACCAAGTGGTGTCGTCTCGGTCTTGATTGCTCCACGAAATTTCCCCTATCCCATGCCTCGGGGATCTCGAGCGCTGATCCAGCGCTCTCGCCTCCCGAATAACAATACCGTGTCTGATATCATCCATGATGACGAGATAGTGGGATGGAAGTATAAGGGAGAAAGTTATTACAAGGGGCTCCTGCTGAAAACCTTTCCCCGCGAGCGACTCGAACTAATCTCATCTCCTCACGTCGACGACATTAGTCTATTCCTAGACTCCGGATGGGACAAACCCTTCCTGAAAAAAACCGTGGTCGCATTTTCGAAGCAGTTCCTACGCGTGGGCGATTGCGCGAGGGTCGTCGAAGGCTCTCTTCTCGGAGAGTTCGGTACGGTCATCTCTACCGACCACGCTCATGGGACCGTCAGTTTAGAATCTTCCCTCGATGGACGTTTGAAGGATTTCGAAGTTCAGCTGCAGGACATAGAACGCGTGTTTCGTGTCGGTGATGCTGTTAGAGTTGTTGCTGGCTCACACTTGGGTCTGGAAGGGCACATAATCCAGATGTGCGAGGACACGTTTCATATTTGTCAAGCTGTTACCAACGAGCAGGTAAGTCAGATGGTATTTTAATTTTTAACCCTCTAAAGCTTGGTTCATAGATAGAAGTATCAAAGTACTACTTGGATCGGCATCCGTTGAGCTTTACGCTGAAATCCCAGCTGCCGACGGAGCAAAATTTCAAACTCCCAGAGTCCGACTCTACGATTCAAATAGGCGATTACATAGAAGTACTGCGGGGACCACATACTGGGAAACGTGGTGTTGTAGATTGGATCGCTAGGGGAGACACCAATCTCTGGTTCAGGAATATTCTCACTACTGACACGGAGCCCAATGACAGATTGGGGACTATCTTCAGTTCCTGTCGCATTTGTTCAGCGGACGGATCTCACAAAGACCCTCCCCTTTACGAAGGAAAAGGGTTATGATGTCAGGCCTGGAGACGTCGTGATCGTCACCCGTGGGTTGGAGTATGAGGCGAAAGGGGTCGTACAAAGCGTTGACTTTCCCAACGCTCACTTGACGCTACGATGTCACGGGGATTATTCGCTGGTAAGCAGGATTTACTGTCTCCATTGGAGTACCTCTGACTTGTAATAGGTTACTGTCCCGATCGCCTTTGTTGCAAAAGTTTGCAACGTTGACTTGGATCGCTTTAAGAAGGATATTGGGCAAGAGGTTTACATCATTGCAGGTGACCGGAAGGGCTATCGAGCGACGCTTCGCAGTTTTGGGGTAAAGACTTGCATCGTTGCCCCTTACGGGCAGACTTACATCGAGCTGGACCTCTGCGATGTTGTCACAAGGTGAGCAGCACACACTTTCACAGCGAATTAAAGGTTCACAGTCTTCAGGTATGGCGTAAGGCTCAACGGTGCAATGCTCGAAGGCCAGGAATTGGCCTCATTCTGCGACATGCGGAAAAGATCGTATGTGGCGCCACCACGTCGATGCATCACCCCACCTGTCAAAAAAGCTCCCTCCACCTCGTCAGTTTCCATCATAGCTCCCACTGCCCCGTCATCCAGCGTATGGTCCACCTGGCCCGGAAGCCCGGGAGGTCTCAATCTGTCGCAAGACCTGTCATTGGATACCAATCCTAGCTCATCAACTCTCCAGGCGTGGAGTGTCGATCAGCTCGACATACAGGATAGCAACGATGCCCTTGCAGATACAATTAAAGACAGCGGTGAGTTCTCAATAGATATATCACAACCTTCACTCATCACATTCCAGGCCCAATACCTTGGTTGAAGGAGTTTTCTTCGACTTTCTTCAAATATCACGCGATGCTGAAGGTCTCGCCAGTATTCGACGGATTGTTATCTAAACGATTCGTATCAACGACTTGTCCCGACCCTTTCTTTGGTGAGAATGGACCTGCACCCAAGGGTTGCGTCGCAGCATTCTGCACATCAAATAGTGCAGGCGCTGCAATGAAGCACTATCATATCCCCGCCATTTACCTGAGCCCTGCCCCTCCACGCAAGAAAAACCAAGAGTGTTTCATTCTTGATGGGCCTCACCGTGGTCTTATCCGACCCCTATCATCATGTAGCATTAAAAACAGTAACGTCAACATTAATATCACTCCTACGGTAACCGTCAGTCTGCGTTTCGATCAGATATGTTTGGTGGAACCCATACGATCACAGTAATACCTCACGACAATTATTTTCTCTTAGTCTAATAGTAGTACGGCGCATGTACGGCGCATGTCCAACATATTAGTACCCTACTATAATATTTCTAGCAACTAGTAGTATATCTTGCAGTTGTAACTAAGCAGACTCCTCAGGTCTTGACAGCCATAAATGTGCTGCAACGGATATAACTATCAGGGTACCTAGTCTGTGTGTCACGCTCAAGGCCTGGCGACGCCTGATTAGTAAGCTTGGCTGAGTTTGAATACAGTCATTCACTATATTAACGCGTTTCTGGCATCCGCTCTAACCTTTCTCTTACTTTTCACTTGCTTACCCTACTTACAATGTACGTTGACTTTGTAGCAACTCTGTAGTAGTGTTTCAGTTCTCCTAATACATAGTAAATTTGTAGTACTGACTGTCTAGTATACTAATTGGACCGCTCCCTATGATATCCAATATTAAGATGATACTCAGTCATCTGAGCCTCCGTATTCCAAATTCCAAGCTTCTGGTAAGAAGCTACTAGGAGATGGGGCACCCTCTGGAATCTGATCGAGGTGGGGTATATAGATGTCATCTGGCATATGGCGCTCGAGGTTCTCGGCGCGGTGGTAATCTTCCAACCATCTATGTCTGTACATCCCCACCCGATTTGAAAGGTACGCAATATTGGTTTCCGCGTCCATTAGCTGTTCCCTAATGCGACACAGCTCCGATTCTAGTATGCTCTTGGACTCGGATTTTTCTTCCGTGCCTAGGAGATGTTTCAATATCTGCCGAACAATTGCGGGTCTCCAAATTATAAACTTCACCTGTCGTCTGAGTTCCTGAATTGACCAATTCCTTCATTTGAATGAATTTCCTGCTGGGGAATGTAAGTCATGAGTCGTTCTCTGAAATGCTTGACTACTCACTCGCATTCAGTGCCGCACAGCTCAACTACATCAGAACTGCTCGGCGTGTGCACTGAGGCAAGTTGGAAGCTGAAGGTAAAATTATGTTTTAGTACAGGTCCTATACTGAAGAGCTTACTTTAGCGTGAAATTGGCAATGACGTGGACGCGGGGTTGCTCTGTTGTTGGGGAGAGTGAGTCGGGCATCTGAGGTCTATAGTTGCTGCAGCCGTGCAACGTAGGTTTTTATATCTACGTGCAATGATGGCTACATTCTCATATGAGACAATGCGCCATTGAATATTCATATCGCTTAGGATGGCGATGTTTTTTTTCGTTACGACACCTATGGCGCACGGAGGGGCAAAGGTTTCTTTGTGATTTAATAATTACGACACCTATGGCGCTTGGATTGGGAACTCTTTTTGCGCACTAATTACGGTACCTGTAATGGCACTCGGATGAAGAACCGTTTTAATCGCATGTTAGCGGAAGTTTGGGTATATAAAGCGGCTCGTTTCTAGTGGTACTAGACCTTAGTTCAATTTATGAGCAGCGACGAGAATAATACCTCTCCCGGAGGTCCTTCGCGCAAGCGTAGTGCCTCCTCAGCCCTTCATACGGGTCCGCGTAAAAAAGCGTAAGCCTTCTTTCAAAGGGAGTAAATTACTGCCTTTCTGATTTATCTTCTTCGCCAGGACTTCATCAAATCCTCTTGTCCTCCATGGTCGACATTTCGGCCGCACCGTTTTTGCCCTATGCAACTATCCTGCTCTTTTGACTGCCGGTATACTCCGACTCGAAGAGTTACAAGACTCTCCAATTGAAGATTATCCGGCAGAGTGAGTACAATTTTGAGGAGTATATGTTGTTAGGACTTAAATAATACTTCCAATAACAGTGTTCGACGGGAACACAGGGTATTTATGAATCTCATAGATTCATATCCGGGTCTTTTAGATCGTCTGACAGCGGGCGAGGAGGAGGATGTTATTCACAGTTGGAGAATTAGTAAGTTCTTTATTTCGGAATATCACTTTTCTTACCCTTCGCAGCTGGGTAAAGGAGCCTCTGGTGCGCGAGGTGACGATACCAAGACCCTCAAATCTGCCAGTCCTTGAATGGCTCGTGCCCAGAGGACAGGTCGTCATACCGCCCCTGTCCAGGAATATAAAATCTGACCGCGGGTTTAATCACGAAGTCACCGGTGCGTTGCTCTGCCCCGCAGGCGTTGATTGGTCAAACGCTGAGTAAATTTTTCTACCTTCGTATTAAATTACTATTATAACATTTCCTAGAACCAAGCAGAGTCTGAAGAGCGGCGAAACCGCCGTTCGTGGAGACCAGTGGCCTATGTTCTTATATGCCGGATGCGCCTATGATCCCGAAGACCCATGGAAGGGCTTGCTGCGGAACGAAATGTTGATATGCGTGAGCTCGTTTTGTTGGCGTTAAAGTTCTAAATCCAAGTTTTTTTCAGGGTTTCAAACACGTATTTACGTCTCCAAGCTCCGTGGACAAGGAACCCAAAGCTACGCGCTCCGGCAACGCTTACCTTCATGGCATGAAATCTGTGACCCAAGGATCCCTCGCTTACATTGCTACACAGGTGCGCAAATCCTATTGTATGTTTTCCTTCTAATAGTTCCTTTAGATTCGGTTTGCGTTGAGCTCGTCGTCTGTATTTTCGCGTACCGACACGATCACGGACTCCGAAAATTTCTATCACAGCATACTCGATTTATTGGAGGATCCCGATGAGAATGAGGAAGTGGTTGACCTTATGACGTGGTGGACTCGGTTTGTGATTCATCTCATCATCTTGAAGCTATTTAACTTCTATGTAGTCGCATTTTTCCTAATTCATCCTCTTCGCAGCGCAGCATCAGTAAAAATAGTGCGCTGTCAAAGATTCGGGAAAAACGTGCTGCCTTGAGAGAGCGAGCTGCTGATGCCTAATTAAATTACTTCATTGTTTCGTAACTGTACTGTACTGTCTCCTAATGCAATTGATATGAGCTTCCTCCATACAGTCATAATTGTGAACAAAATATCCTAAGTGATGTAACCAAGTACCAAATCTTGACCCGGATGTAGGTTCCGCCATCGGAAGCTGCCAATGTAAGAGTAGATATGCTCAGTCACGTACCAGCATTTTGGTAGGGCTTTATAACCCATCATCAAAGCTTAACTTAGTGACATTGATAGTAGCCCTTACCATTGTAGGCTTCCCATGTAACAGCAGATAATTTTGGTCGAGGGTGACTAGCTTGATAAGATATGATAATTTGATACCATCCCCTGGCCTATTGTCTTTGATGGCCCCTTCTGCCATCGGAACCTGCCAATATAACAGCAGATATGGCTTGCTGAGGATGAGAATTTTGGTGGTGAATTGTGAGTCCATGCTGTGCCCTAGCATACTGTCAATGACAGCAGCTTCTGCAATCAGAACCTGCCTATGTAAAGCTAGACATGCTTGGTAGAAAATCAGCATCTTGGTGGTGAATGGTGAGTCCTTGCCTTGCACTAGCATACTGTCAATGATGGCAGCTTCTGCCATCAGAACCTGCCAATATAACAGCAGATATGGCTTGCTGAGGATGAGAATTTTGGTGGTGAATTGTGAGTCCATGCCGTGCCCTAGCATACTGTCAATGACGGCAGCTTCTGCAATCAGAACCTGCCTATGTAAAGCTAGACATGCTTGGTAGAAAATCAGCATCTTGGTGGTGAATGGTGAGTCCTTGCCTTGCACTAGCATACTGTCAATGATGGCAGCTTCTGCCATCAGAACCTGCCAATATAACAGCAGATGTGGCTTGCTGAGGATGAGAATTTTGGTGGTGAATTGTGAGTCCATGCCGTGCCCTAGCATACTGTCAATGACGGCAGCTTCTGCAATCAGAACCTGCCTATGTAAAGCTAGACATGCTTGGTAGAAAATCAGCATCTTGGTGGTGAATGGCGAGTCCTTGCCTTGCACTAGCATACTGTCAATGATGGCAGCTTCTGCCATCAGAACCTGCCAATATAACAGCAGATATGGCTTGCTGAGGATGAGAATTTTGGTGGTGAATTGTGAGTCCATGTCATGCCCTAGCATACCGTCAATGACGGCAGCTTCTGCAATCGGAACCTGCCTATCTATTTCTTTATCATGTGGTCTACAATTGTGATACATATTGTTAATATTATACATTAAATAAAGCTAGCTAAATCTTTGTCAAACTCTAGTCAAATGCCTGATGTACGAGAACCACAAGATAGGTCGAGAAGTGTGCGCTGTTGTCCCCTTTGTGCTGCAATGGCAATAAGCCATGATTTAAGTACGAGTTCTGATACCATTCTATATTAGTTGACAAGTGTCAAAGGTACCTCCCATGACAGTGTCTTAGATGAGGTTGTAGGTCGAGTGTAATTCAGGCAAAATGACAATATTCATAATATCTGGTGTAAATAAGCTGCCGCCCCTCGTCGGCTGCAATCGAGGAACATCACAACCTTGTCGAGCACTGCCCGTCTTAAGTACTATAGATTCGCAGGCGATGTATCTGTAAATAAACTATATTATAGTATAAATTATGGTATTTGGCAGAAGCAGAATCTTCCCCCTCTACAATTCACATGGCTACAAAATCAAGGAATCATCGGTTTACTGATGGTGACTTCAAGAGAATACGACTCACTTCTTTAGTTTGAACTCCAAATCATGTGTTTGGAAAAACTGAGGGGGATTCATGAGTTCTTCCCCTGTGATAGGCGCAAAATCAAGAGTGCTGATATAGTTCGTTTTCCCCTCGCGTACGAGCGAGTAGTACTCAAAAAGGTACTGTTTGTCAGGGCCGTCGACGTCCGAATCAGTTTTCAATTCAAGTAGCCGCTTCGCTTCCGTGCTGAAAAAAAGTCGGGTGAGCTCTGATAAGTACTGGGGACGGGTGTTATAGGCTTACTCGGAGAAATCAGCGAATCGAATGTCGAATCCAGCTTGGGAGGCTGCAGCGGCCAGTTCAACACCATTGCACATCCTGTGTGTTAAGGTATGATTAGAGATAAAGGCGGTCCGTGTAGATCAAGAACATACGTGGGTCCCGTAAGTGTGATCAATTGGCCGCGGAATCGATCACTCAAACCTAAACCTTTTGGCCCCTTACTGACAAGGATGTTCGCCACGACCTTGGCAACATCGCCAAGCGCAATAGGGGCAAACGAGTTCACATCGCCAATGGGCAGACAAAGCAGTCTGCGGCTCTTCACGTCGTTCTTATAGAGCAAGAGATTTTCAGCGTAAAACCCGGCGCTTTGCGGCGATGAGTGATGTTGAGAATTTCAACCTATGGTAGCTCTTACCGAATGATACACTGGCATGTCCTTGCCTCCATGCCCCCCATGTGGCCCAAGTGCATCATTTCAGTTTCGATTTTTGTGAATTGGCGAATGTGGGGTTGAGCCTTTTCCTCAGCAAGGTCAGCCCCGGCTGCACTGAGCAAGACTGTGTTTTTGATACCAGCGGCTGCCACAGCCTTGAGCACATCTCTCGCGTGTCGTAGCTTATGGGCGTGAGCAGGGGGGATGATGAATATGGTGTCTGCACCAGAATCCTTGAGTGATTGTACAAGCCCCGCAGGGTCACTGTGATGGTGAGCAATGATTTTCGCGCCCATCCCCGCGAGATCTTCGCATTTCTCGGGGCGGAGGGTGAGGCAAAACAACTCTGTGAACTTCGATCTGAACTGGTTGGAAAGAAGCAGTTTGGTAATCAAGTGGCCAGTCTGGCCGTCAGCGGCGGTGATGCATATTGAACGAGACATGGTAGTTGTGATTCATGAGTTGGGTGGGTCAGGTTGTCAACTGGACTCCTAACGTCCGTCATCTTTGTCATCACATACTAAAACAAATTCATGTGCAGCATCGTGGAGTTTACTGACTCATATGATACTTTTATCGGTAACGCTGCTTGCGCGGCATGTCCCCGACTCCGATCTCCTCAAACGCACGTGAGAGTATTCAAAATAAGATAACTAAATCAACTTTTCAACTAAAACTCGAAACGATTTCACAAAAGTCATTCCAGCAGCAGCAGTGTTGTACACTGCCACGTACCCTTTGATTTCATGATGGCATGGGCGTGAAGTGTCAGCGACTGTATGTTATTCCTTTGACTCGATGAGACTCAGGGGAGATACCTGGCGGGCGTGGTATACAGCCGCGGACTCGGAGCTCGCAAGACATTCACGTGCACCGGCACGCTCCTACCCAGCGGATGTTTCGAGGGTGGGGATCCCATCCTAATAGTGGATGACTTCCCGCAGCGCAGCTTCCTTGTGGCCGGCTTCAGCCGAGAGCGGAGCTGATGATAGCCTGCACGAAGATTTCGTTCACATACTCTCCTCAATATTTTATTATTGCTACTATACTCTCCAACCATTATCTGCCAGCACGAATGGGATTTGCTCCACGTCCTTTTCCTGCGATGGAAAGGCGCTGGTCACTAATTATGAAATGAATAATGTGTACGCATGGGACGTTCACGCCATCTGCAAAGAATTTGGCCTTGCAGATTTATAACCAATTGGTACCAATATTGTGAGTGTCCACTTATCAGTCGCTCTCCTTCTCTGAAAATGTTTGCTGTTAGGCACGCACCCAAAGACAGACTCAAATAGAAGGCAACTAATGAATCAGGAATACAGCGCACCCCGCTCTTTACTCGATAATCAGCCATTCTTGTAGTACGCGCCGTACTTTCAATCCTTCTCGTTTATTATAACAGTGACATTCCAGGCTGATGCGCAATGTCCTGGCCAGTTTGGCGGTGTCAATGACATCGATGAACTCTCACCAGCGTTTTTTGCTGGCTTGGAAGCCGATGTTGATGTGCATAATCAGTATTACAACTGCTTAGACCTCTACTCTCAGTCCTCAATGGGTAGTCACCGTCATTCCTCTATTAATGCACTCCTCCCTCGCCTCTCCCTCTCCACTCCATCACTTCCGACCCAACAATAGCAAATCAACCAAATTTCCACAACCCTCAAGGCCTTTGGTAGTCCATATACACGCGCTCTTTACTTGCTTGTCTTCATTCGCTCACAGCTATCCATCTGACAATGATGCACCGCCTTCCTAGTTTCCTTACCGATCCCGACTCACCGCAGACGAAGAAGCCAAATCACATCCCACAACGTCTTTCAGCTCACATTCAGATGTACCCATCAGCCAACTGCCCACACGTCGCACACTCTATCTGCCAATAGTTCAACATCCGCGACACATCCTGCTCTAGGAACCGCAGCCGCACCACCAGCACCACCCCCCATCCCATGGTGGGCTCACATCGTGCTGTTTCATTGCTGTGTATCTTCACCACGTGCCAATAGGCATTAATTCAGCTAGCTGTGCAGCTTCCGGACAGCCACTTCGCCTGCGGTTCTCATGATTCTGCACTCGTATCTCTTTTGTCAAGTACATCATCAATTTTGATTCCTTGCCGTGAGACTCGTGCGTCGAACTTGATAATGCTAATTGCCGCCAGCGAAGGACAGTGCTTTCCGCGTTTCCTTTGTCTAATTTTCGTTCTTTCCCATGGATTCCCCAGTCATGTCAAGCGGATCAGAGAACTGCATGAAACAGACCGTACTATGTCGTCCCCGATCTCATGATCAGGGATTTGTTGAGCGCCATCTCGTCAGTCTGAATGCGACTTCAGATGCATTCCAAGGGCAGGAACTAGTCAGCGCTCACTGCTGTCACTATACATGAAGGTTGCTCAATTCTCGGTCACTGGTAGTGTTGCCGTCGAGGCGAGTTAAACTCGATGTGAAATCGATTCGGTTCGAAAACGACCAAAATTGTTTCAACTCGAAACTCCGATTTGAATCGAGTTGCACCTCGTTGGGTTCGAGATTTACGAACGATTTGGTGTACTTCATTCCATACATCGTAATCCCCTGTGAATGGCCCCAGGCCCACATGAATATCGTTACAATGAGCTGCGGGGAACTCGACATAGCTGCCACTCCAACAATCTAGATTTTTGCTTGGTCGTTCTCAGAAATGGTTGGTGAAAAAAGTTAGTATATCATGATAGCTCACAACTTTCAGAGTTGGTGAGACCAATACCCAACTGGAACCATCCACGCCCTCAGTATTGCTATCACGGCAGGTCCTCACGAACTCGAGTCTCGACAGCAATTACCTCGCGGTCCCTATCGGCTGGATTTGGCCACATGAACAACCTGAAAGTTAATGTGCGGCGCTCGTCTTCTACTACTCACAGCACTATCCCTCAAACTCCTACCATCATCGTCTTTGAACCAGTGGTACACTCTCCAACACTAGAAACCACGGAGGAACGCTCCTGCAAGGAACGCGAACTTGACAGGAAGGATGCTGAATACGATTTTTCTCGTCATTTTTTTCATGAAGATGAAGGTATTCCATTTCACGCGCGTCACTATGGATGTCCTGCCTGCTCAAATTTCATGTGTACCTTCCGAGCGCATATTTTCATCCAGCAAAGAGACCTGCACTTTACGGCGCAGTGACTTATCTCCGGCTACACTCGAAGCATTACGGGTCTTCAAGTTCGTTTACAAGCAAGACCGCCTCAATTTTACGGAGGACTTGGTGGCTGACGAGCGGGACTACACGATATCTGGACCTGTGACTCCCGGGCCCCAGAGCAGTTGACGAGTTAATGGCTGCTGGGAATCTTCGCAAGCTTGACAAGTCGCTCCAGCATGCAAGAGACATTGACCATAATTGATATATCTGCTGGTCGTGTAGTAACTTGTAAATAATCATTGTTCAACAGTCCTTGTGGGCATGCAAAATCTCTACCTTCTCATTGGTTGGACTATTGGTCCGCATAACTCTGAACTCGTTTCCAAATCGCGAGGTGAACGAGGCGCAAATCGTATCAATTCGTTAGTCCAATCTGTGTCGATTTACCACAAATTTCCACCTCGATTCGATTCGGTTCGCCTCGGCGGCAACACTAGTCACTGGTTCCATCAGGAAATCAACCTACATAACATGAGCCCCTTACGGATGTAACATGAAACGTACGTATTTCTTCTCAAACATCACACTTCTTTCACAGCCTCTGAGTCAGCCCGAGCCATCGCAGTTGGACACAGCACTGGATGTGGGGGCTTGCTGGCTAGGGGAATATGGTGGGTGCATCAGATGTCGATTCCCACTGGTGACATTAGCGATGTGCTGAATAGCAATGACATCGACGCAAGATGAATTCGGGAGCTCGGGACAACTTACATATCAATCTTGCGTTGGGAAGATATATAGGATGGGAATTCTGCCTGCGCAGGGTTAGGAGCACATTCTTGAGAAATAGGTACTCTCGGATATCGCGTTCTGAGCTCAAATTGCTGGGGCCGAGTTTTACCAGACCGGTTACCAAACATCCCGAGTTCCGAACCACAACACTAACTCCATCATGCTTCCTGATTCCCGACTTCGAGTTCAAGTGGCTTGGCTATATATGTGATCGGTTGGATGCCATGACGATTGGTGTCGTGCGTGTATGTGCGCGGTGCACCTTGCATAATAGGTCAGAGTCAGCTTTCTGTTCGGCCTCCGAGTCTTGATAGGTCTGTACACACCAGTCAGCTCCGTTTTCGAAAACAGGCTAGGCTTCCCAATCCATTCTATACGCTATCAGTGACGTGGCCGCGGTCACGATTAAACTCCCGAGTGCCACGCATTCAAGACTCCAAGTTGACGATCACTGCGCCCAGTTCCCCGCATTATGTGCTCACTTCCCTGCTTGCCAAATTGAAGTGCCTATCTCTTGGAGTGCTTTAAAAGAGTCCCATCTTTTTCACTCTTCCAATCAGTCACGGTCATGCTACCGCTTCCTGACTTGCGCATGTTTGGCAACACGCAGCTCGTTCTCGGTGCTACAGTTTGCGTTTGGGCTGTAGGAGTGATTATCCGTGCTTATCTTCGTAGATCCTGCCTTCCTCCTTCTCCTCCCACCAGGCGACTTCGGGGACACTTCCTGCCCCTTCAGAAGTGAAGTTTATATTGACCTTTTCGTTTTGGTAATCTGATCATACCTCATTGATGATCAGTGCATCTCTCACTGTAGCGCAGTGGATTGACGAGTATGGCCCTTTGATTACTATTCGATCGGGGCTCCGGACCACCGTGATTATCGGTCGATACAAAGTGAGTCACTGCATGATAAGCCATCATCTCCAAACTAAGCATTCCGTGGCAGGCTGCGGTGGGTATCATGGAGAAGCAGGGTAAATTGGTAGCTGATCGACCTCGCCTTGCTGCCGGAGAAATTCTTACCCGCGGCCTGAGCATCATTTTGGCACCCGCCGGGGACAGGTTCCGTCGGTCGCGTAGGTTCGTCGACGAGATACTGTGAAGGTTCAACAGCCCTCATCTTACTATGCAGAGCACTTCAGTCGCATCTCCAGCCCAAATCAGCTGAGGAATATCAGCCTCTGCAGATGTCACAAGCGAAAAACATGATCCTCAACCTTCTTGACGATCCAGACAACTTTCAGAATCATGCAACAACGTAAGCGATTAACTACGTGCAGCGCTGGGGTCTGATAATGCGCTACTTGCGGGTCGTTGAAAGTTATGCCGCATCGACGATCTTGAAAGTCGCATATGGGAAGACCACGCCGACGTCAGCAACCGACCCCGAAATTAGAGAGGCTCGCGAACTCATCAGGAGATTTCGTACAGTCCTGCGCCATGGTCATTACTTGATGGATTCGATACCTTGGCTCAAATACCTTCCTGGATATGCGGCAGAATTAAAGGACGAATTCGAGAGGACCAGGCGACTCTACACAGGTCAGCTGAACCGCGTGAAACTGCAAATGGTACGTGATGCGTTGCCTACCTTTACATGATGCTTGAGTTGTTCTACAGCAGAGCAATGAGGACATCGGCCCTTCGTTTGCAAAATATGTTCTAGAGAATGAGCATTTGTATGGCTTTACAGATATCGAGATGGCGTATCTGGCTGGCGCATTTTTTGGAGCTGGAACCGAAACGGTGAGGCATCTTTCATTTCTTTCTGATTCTGTACGTTGATATAAGGTTGTAGACTGCTATGGCAATATGTACAGTCCTTATGGCTGCTGCACATTTCCCTGAAGAGCAAGCTAGAGTCCAAGACGAGCTTGATGAAGTCATAGGAAGGAAGCGAGGTAACTCGGGTTTTTTCGTGTCGCAATTCTGTAAATTCACTCATTTTTGCCAAAGCACCAACCTTCACCGACAGATCATCCCTTCCTCGTCTGGAGGCCTTTGTCTCTGAGGCATTGAGATGGAGGCCATTGGCTGCTGAAGGCGGGTCTCTGAATTAATTGGTCCTGTGCATAAATTTTATACAGTTCACCCCAGGGGTGCCTCACCGAACTACTCAAGATGTGATTTGGGTAAGTGCTTCCTCCGCAATTTGTGCTACAGAGTAATCTGACATCCGCCGGCAGGAAAACTATTGCATTCCCGCCGGTACTACAGTCGTTGGGAATCACTGGTGAGTCAATGTCCTTTCAGATACAACATGTTAAATTATCAACGCATCAGGGCCATCTCTCGAGATCCAGAAGTCTACCCTGAGCCTAATGCATTCAAGCCTCAGCGCTGGATTGATGACGAAGGTCGCCTGAGAAACGATCTCGCGTTCTTTGTATTTGGGTTTGGCCGTCGGTAAGCGCCGTCTCTCGTCACATACATTCTTTCGTTGATTAACCTTCTTTCCAGCGTATGCCCAGGCCAGCACGTCGCCAACAGGTTGTAGTTACTTCCACGTATACGATTTCCCGATCTCATCTGAATCGTTATAGATCGGTGTTCATAAATTCGGTTCTTATACTTTGGGCCTTCCAGCTCAGTCTGGATCACACGAAGCCGCAGGATGACATGGGGTTCACAAACGTGGCAATGCCGAATGTCCCGTGTGCTATCAAATTCAAGACGAGGGTTCCGGAGGTGGAGCTTAGGCGTATGATGCAGAATTATCCTGAGGCTGGGTGATCTTGACATCTGGGTTAGATCACCACTGTACTAGAGGGTGCAGCATGATGGGGCTTAGCCATATTTCTGTATGTTCAGTGAGTCGTGCCCATTGCAGGCTTCCTTCCTCCGTCTATATGCTAGTACATCTGTAACAACATGCCCCAGCGCATCTATCAAATATATCATCCGTGATTACTAATTTAAAATTAACCCCCGGTAACCAACTTGATTACTACCTGCTATCCTTCACAAACTAAAACCCTTCTCAAGTGGGCACTGCTACGTATCATCCTGTTTATTTCAAAGGCATGTGCGACAGCGATTGGTCTCATCTTGTAGCTCCACACCACGTCTGAATTCCTCTCCCCCTTGTGACCTCCTCTTCTCCCTATTGCCTACCTATCCTCCTACCCTTCCTCCCGGTGGACGCGCATAATAAACGAAATATTCCTTGATATACTCTGGAGAAGCTCATTGCAGACTAGCAACTGCTTACACCCGAGCTGCCTGTAATTGGTCGCCATCGAGAGTTCTTCATCACAGTCCATGCTAGTGGGTATCAAGATCGGGAAACAATGAAGTCTGATGGGGAGAGGATGATGCTGGATGAGACAAAGTGTACCTTGTCGAGTGGTGGTTCTGGTTTACATCGAGTTCTGACTTGCGCATTGCAGGAAGTAGACGGAGCAGTTGTATAGAGAGTATAGTAGCGACATGAGGAGAGTTTGTAACCGTAGTGAACGAAATCTTCGTGCAGCTAGAAAAAATTCTACGAGGCTGAGTCCATTTACTGTAGCAGAACGGAAAAAATGGAGTACATTGTATGGAATCTGTAGAATGCGCATAGATCTTCAGTCGATTGACATAAGTACATGCCCGAAGCGGCTGATACTACCGTGAAGGTGATACAACCTACGACTATGTTCGACACTTGTGCCATGATGTGCCGTGTGCGACACTGCTCAAGTCCAGTTGCAGGGCATTGTTGGGTATCACCAGCGTGTTGCCTGAGGCATACGTCGCCGGGTAGAAATTGAGTGGGATCCAAAAGAGGAGTCGTCCTTCAGGACCTACAACCCATCCCTCCTCGTTCGGACCAGAGGGAACTGAGGTTTCAGAATCTTGAAGAAAGGAGGAAGTAGAATGAAGGGCATGAATTGGGTCAGATGAAAAATATATTGCAAGTGCTTCAAATGGTCGGTGCTGGGTAAGGAAGTCTATATCCCATACCCGGATGGTCTTGTCGAATGAGCCAGACACGAGGCGTTTGCCATCAGGCGAGATTGCGACAGACAGAACGGGACCGGTGTGCCCCCGGAAAGGGGCACCAACTCCCTCGCCAGTCTGCATGTCCCACACCCGGACGGTCTTGTCAGACGAGCCAGACACGATGCGATTACCATCCGGAGAGATTGCAACAGTGTTAACGCCATCAGTGTGACCTTGGAGAGGGGCACCCAACAGCTCGCCAGTCCCCATATCCCACACCCTGATGGTCTTGTCTCGCGAGCCAGATACAATGCAACATGCATCCGGCGAGATTGCAACAGAGAGGACATAGTCAGTGTGGCCTTTGAACGGAGCACTTGATGCTTGGCCAGTCCCCATATCCCACACTTGAATCGTCCTGTCATCCGAACCAGACACTATGAGATTTCCGACCGATGAAATTGCGACAGATCGAACCCAGTTAGAGTACCCACTGAGAGGACGTGCCTCGCCAGTCCCAATATGCCACACCCGGATTGTTTGGTCATCTGAACCAGACACGATATGATTTCTGTCCGGAGAGATTGCGACCGACCAAACCCAGTCAGTGTGACCTTGGAAAACACCCGATGCCTCCCCAGTTTCCACATTCCACTTGCGGATGGTCCTGTCGGCTGAACCAGACACAACGCTCTTCTCGTCCGACGAGATTGCGACTGACAGAACAGATCCAGTGTGCCCTTCGAGAGGGGCAACTAATGCCTTGCCAGTCTTTATATCCCACATCCGAACTGTCTTGTCATCTGAACCGGACACAATGCTTTGTCCATCTGGTGAGATTGCAACAGAGTTGACAGAGCCAGTGTGGCTTTGGAGGGCGGCAACCGATGCCTTGCCCGTAATGGTTTCGGCATCCCACACCCGAATCGTCCTGTCATTTGAAACAGTGACTATGCGGTTTCCATCCGGCGAGATTGCGACTGACCGAATCCAGTGAGCGTGGCCTTGGAGAGGGGATCCTAATGCCTGGCTAGTCTTCGCATCCCACACTCGGACCGTCTGGTCAGACGAACCAGACACAATGCGGTTTCCATCCGATAAGATTGCAACTGACCTAACGGAGCCACTGTGACCTTGAAGAGGGGTACCCAATGCCTCGCCAGTCTCCATATCCCACACCCGGATGGTGCTGTCGTCCGAACCAGACACGATGTGCTTCCCATTTGGTGAGATTGCAACACACCGAACCCAGTTCATGTGTCCTTGGAGTGGGGCACCAAATGCCTCGCATGTCTCCATATTCCACACCCGAATCATCTTGTCGTCCGATCCAGACACGATGCGCTTCCCATCCGGTGAGATTGCAACACACCGAACCCAGTTCATGTGTCCTTGGAGTGGGGCACCAAATGCCTTGCATGTCTCCATATTCCACACCCGAATCGTCATGTCGTTTGATCCAGACACAATGCGTTTCCCATCCGGTGAGATTGCGACTGACATCACATAGCCAGTGTGGCCTTGGAGAGGGGATCCTAATGCCTCGCCAGTCTTCGCATCCCATACCCAGACTGTTCTGTCTTCTGAACCTGAGACGATGCGACGTCCATCCGGCGAGAATGCGACAGACAAAACATAGTCAGTGTGGCCTCGAAGAGGGGCATACAATGCCTCGCCAGTCTCTATATCCCACACCTGGATCGTTCCGTCCTCTAAACCACACGCGATGCATTTTTCGTCTGGCGACATTGCAATCGAGCGAACCAGGTCATTCGCGTGGATGATCTTTTCCATCTGAGGCCAATTTTCGACATGGCCGGCAACAATGCGAGGGGTGCGAGGAAACTTTGCGGCGAACTTGCGGAACATTCTCGACTGCCTTGGAGCGAACGGAAGGGCGGACAGGTATAGATGGGGAGTGCTACGCAAAATGGTGCTTGCGAAGGTTCGAACGAAACGCAGGGTATCCCTGGCAGCGTCACTGACATGCGTGAAATTGGCATGATCCTACGACCACCCCACTACTCATAAGAATTTGTTGGACAAAGAATGAAATTGAGCTGCGCACCGAAAACCAATCTATAGTAGATAAGAGAGTCACTACCGAGCCGCCGATGCTTTTGATCAGAGCCAGTGCTTCTAACCACCAAAGAAGGTGCTCTCCATCGAAGAAAGCTTCAACTTGCTTGGCGAGCGACGATTCGAAGGACGTAGAGCTGACATGAGCTCCCCAGAATCGACATGAGTATGATAGCTCCACCGAAATTGAGTCCTTTACTCGTTTTTCCAAGTCAGGGACAGACGAGTTGGGCAAGTAAGAATTCTCTAAGGAGCAGATGTTGAAGCGAAGCCCGTGCTCTGAGTCCATGACTCGAAGCGTGGCAAAGGCAAGATCGCTTTGTAACGATGTCGTATCAACGAAGAAGTCGTGGCTCCGCAATTTGTCTGTGAGGAAGTCGTAGAAAGACGCATGGAGGGGACGTATGGGAGCCTGAGGATCCATGATACCGGTGACAAGCGAGCCTAGGGACTTGATGACACCTTCCACATCGTAACTGCCGCGCCCATCAGGAAAATGCAGTCGCATAGCCGTCAATGCAGGCACGGGAAGTGGTTCCAACGAGGCAAGGATTTGCCCCATCACTGAGCAAAACACTGGCATGGCTTCCCTGTGCTCGTGCTTCGGTATGATTTCTTCCAGAATGCAGTGCATACATCATATCCAACAGACGTGTTCCTGTTTCAGATGTTCCAGCAACCACAGCATCGAATCTGTCCGCCGGACTCAGGCCAACTCTGTTTGTGCCCTTGATGTACTCACAGGCGAGACGAGCCCACTCAAACAGGACCAGTCGGATTTCTCGGCAAGCGTATTGAAGTGCGCATCGTTGAAGTTGCGCAGCCCTGCGAGCCTGGTGGAAATGTATAACTGGATGTCATTGTGTGTGGACGCAGGCAGGGATATCATCCATGGAGATATGACGGACGTGTGATGCATCCAGGGTATCGCGAATATCTTGGAGTGGACGGGAAATGATGATGATACGGACATTTGCCGGCAGCTCAGAGTGCTGGGAGGAAGGGGCGTCCGTCTTTTGAGACAGCAGACCAAGAATTTGTTCCCGGGTATTCGCGTCACCACTCTCGTCCAACGCATCAATGACTATCTGCACGGGCGCAGTGATTGCTTTTGAGGCCTCTCTGATTGGTCCTACGACTAGCTCCTGCCATCGTCTTGAGATGTCTATGGTGTGCTTGAGCTCGTTGTCGTCATGAACTGCACGCACCAATGCGCCCCGCATGGTAACATCGCAATCAGCCAAGTCGCGTGCGATTGTGGTAAATATCTTTTCGTGGCGGCGTTCCCTTGTGCGGTCGAAGCAGAAACAAGCTCGCATCCCCCCGCGCTCATGAGACCAGTTCGCTATGGTATGAGCGATGGCTGATTTGCCCTTTCCTGCCGTGCCAGACAACCATAAGATGCGCGGTACGTCTTCACCCGTGCTACGGATCCAGCACTTGATCTCGGACAGGATGTCTTCCCGAGTGCCTGGGAGACAATTCTTGGCGGTATTCCGACCGGCACCACGCACGTATTCCATGCCATTAATGTCTTGATCCTCGTCTGAATCATCGGTATCGGATTTCAGACAAGGTTCAATGAGAACTTAAAGTTAATCGTACCAATACGGTGGACGGTTTCAGTGCTGGTAAGAGCCATTTCATCTCTGAATTGTTGCATGAGGTTGTCGAGAACCTCGTTGTGACGCTGGATCGTGGCCTCTGTTTCGTCGAAGACGTGCTTGCGAAGCCTTCGCCCTGTAAGGAATTACTGAGTCTTGGGGCAACGCTGTGGTGGAATAGACTCACAAAAACTCTTCATATCCGAGTAATGGACGACAAAGTCGGCACACTCCAGCGTCTGTCGCGCAGTCTTCTCACATATCTCTGGCATGGATGCAATTCTAGCCAAGCCCTCCCCTTCCATTAGTAAAGCATAGACATCCGAGATCTTTGAGAGCAGCTTGGACACTTCGACATCCCGGTTCGCCTGGTCGAGAATCATCTGTTACGCATATAATCTTCATGACCTGTGAAGTGTAATAATATCGAATCGAGCACACCTTGGATGCATAGGCAAAGATACTCAATGCCACTTTTGCGTAGGGATGGACCCATGTACGAAGATCAGCCAACTACAAAATTGAGATAGACGCCCGTACATTTGCAAGCGTTGTAGCGACAGAGTTGAACTTCTCCAATGGTTTGAGAATGTTGGAGAACGAGTCGATCGTATCCGGAACGGATTGCAGATTGTTGGGTGCTGAAGCAACATTTTCCACTATTCCTGAAACATGCCCCATCCCGTCGACACCTGCTTTGGCCTTCATAAGTGTTGCCTGTACAAGCTTTGTGTCAGGTTGTTCAGACTAACGAGGACACTTAGTACATGATCAAAAGAGAGGTGAGAACATTGCGAACTGTGATATTCAGGCTTGATTTTGCGGCGCTCGGCTCGGGAGCGGTAGTGGTGGGTTGTCGAAGATCCTGATGTTGTTCATGGTTAGATCGCACACGCAGTGCACTGATGATTGCACATACCTGGCTTGCCTGAGGGTGTAGGAGATCTCGTGTGTTAGTACTTGTAGCTGTGGGTCCAGGGTTGGGAGACTGTTCAGCGCTTCGAGCGAAACGCTTGCTCAAGCACTTGGGAATCAACCCCGCTAATCCACTATGAGATTCCTTCCTAAAAGGCGGGAGAGAGGACGACTATAATCATAATTAGAAATAACACATAGTTGTAATGGCGAAATCCATACATCGACGACTGTCTTCCGGCCTCTCTCCTCTGCCAGATAAGAGTTTGAACGACTTCGCTTCAGTAATCCCAAACGCTTCTTCCGAGGAGGGTGGTCTTCGTTCATTGAGTAAATTGGAAGGACGAGTGAGTATGAATCTTTGAAGCTTTCAGCGAACCTAGAGGTACTAGTTGATGGTAGTCGCAGGTGAACTGAACATGTGTTTTGAGGCGCCCATTATCGATTGGCTGAAGTAATAATATCGAGGGCCGAGGCGTGCTAAAACCGCATAAAGCCTGACTTACCGTTGTTCAGTTCAAAGTGCAGTCAACGCCCACGTTTGGTTCGTGTTAGTAGACGGCAGCGCAATCGACATCAACGCTCACCTCGATCCCAACTTCCCACGTGGACGTATTTTTTTATTACAACGGCGTATGCACAATTCCAAGCTTGTTCAGCTGGAACACACCCAACAGTTTGCTGATTTTCATTGCTCTACTGGCGTGCGGGGTATTCAAGTTGTAAGGCTATGAGATACGGAGTCTTATCAGCCACGTCTCGGCCATCCAGTTCAAAACAAGTTGATAGCCTTTCTCGAGAGAATGATACAGTGACTGTATGTTATTCCTTTGACTCGATGGGACTCATGGGAGATACCTGGCGAGCGTGGTATACAGCCGCGGACTCGGAGCTCGCAAGACATTCACGTGCACCGGCACGCTCCTACCCAGCGGATGTTTCGAGGGTGGGGGTCCCACCCTAATATATAGTGGATGCATCGATGATCAATTGACTTCCCGCAGCGCAGCTTCCTCAGGCTTGTGGCCGGCTTTAGCCGAGAGCGGAGCTGATGATAGCCTGCACGAAGATTTCGTTCACTACTAGTACATACTCTCCTCAATTATTATTGCTACTATACTCTCCAACCATTATCTGCCAGCACGAATGGGATTTGTGCTCCACGTCCCTTTCCCGCGATGGAAAGGTGCTGGTCACTAATTATGAAATGAATAATGTGTACGCATGGGACGTTCACGCCATCTGCAAAGAATCTGGCCTTGCAGATTTATAACCAATTGGTACCAATATTGTGAGTGTCCACTTATCAGTCGCTCTCCTTCTCTGAAAATGTCTGCTGTTAGGCACGCACCCAAAGACAGACTCAAACAGAAGGCAACTGATGGATTAGGAACACAGCGCACCCCGCTCTTTACGATAATCAGTCATTTTTGTAAGTGCGCGCCATGCTTTCAGTCCTTCTCGTTTATTATAACAGTGACATTCCAGGCTGATGCGCAATGTCCTGGCCAGTTTGGTGGTGTCAATGACAACGATGAACTCTCACCAGGGTTTTTTGCCGGCTTGGAAGCCGATGTTGATGTGCGTAATCAGTATTTCAACTTCTGCTCTCAGTCCTCAATGGGTAGTCACCATCATTCCTCTATTATGCACTCCTCCCTCGCCTCTCCCTCTCCACTCCGACCCAACAATAGCGAATCGACCAAACTTCCACAACCCTCAAGGCCTTTGGTAGTCCATATACACGTGCTCCTTACTTGCTTATCTTCCCTCACCCACAGCTCTCCATCTGACAATGTTGCACCACCTTCCTAGTTTCCTTACCGATCCCGACTCACCGCAGACGAAGAAGCCAAATCACATCCCACAACGTCTTTCAGCTCACATTCAGATGTACCCATCAGCCAACTGCCCCCACGTCGCACACTCTATTTGCCAATAGTTCAACATCCGCGACACATCCTGCTCTAGGAACCGCAGCCGCACCACCAGCACCACCCCCCATCCCATGGTGGGCTCACATCGTGCTGTTTCTTTGCTGTGTATCTTCACCACGCGCCAATAGGCATTAATTCAGCTAGCTGTGCAGCTTCCGGACAGCCACTTCGCCTGCGGTTCTCATGATTCTGCACTCGTATCTCTTTTGTCAAGTACATCATCAATTTTGATTCCTTGCCGTGAGACTCGTGCGTCGAACTTGATAATGTTAATTGCCTGCGAGCGAAGGACAGTGCTTTGCGCGTTTCCTTTGTCTAATTTTCGTTCTTTCCCATGGATTCCCCAGTCATGTCAAGCGGATCAGAGAACTGCATGAAACAGACCGTACTATGTCATCCCCGATCTCATGATCAGGGATTTGTTGAGCGCCATCTCGTCAGTCTGAATGCGACTTCAGATGCATTCCAAGGGCAGGAAACTAGTCAGCGCTCACTGCTGTCACTATGCATGAAGGTTGCTCAACTCTCGGTCACTGGTTCCATCAGGAAATCAACCCACATAACATGAGCGCCTTGCGGATGTAACATGAAACGTACGTATTTCTTCTCAAACATCACACTTCTTTCACAGCCTCCGAGTCAGCCCGCGCCATCGCAGTTGGCTAGCCCTTCGGACACTGAGTTCTTTCATTGCTATCATGTTGCAAGTCCCTAACTAGTTGTTCCAATGACAGGATGAGCTGACAGTGAGTTTTTTGCTCTATCCTAAGAGTCCTCGTGTAACTGGCATTCTAACACAATATCCAGTATGGCGGGTGCTGTCAAGATATCCATCTGTATTATAATATCTTACGATATCTCTGCAAGGTCTCAAATGCCTTGGAGTGTTTCCAGGTCCTGCCACCCCTCTTGCACCTGAGTGAGCTCTGCCGTGGGCCGAGTTTTTCCAGACCGATTGGCAAAACTCCCGAGATCTGCCAACAGTACTAGGACTCCATACTTCTCGAATGTCCTGCCGCCTTCCCAATTCCTGACTTTGAGTTCATGTGGCTTAGCCATAAATGTGATCGGTGATCGCATTGGATGTCATGACAATTGGTATCGTGTATTTGTAGTGGAGTGCGCGGTGCACCTTGCATAATATGTCAGAGTCAGCATTCTGTTCGGATCGTTCCGAGTCTCGATAGGTATGTATTATCATACACGCCAGTCCGCTCCGAAGCTAGGCTGGCCAATACATTCTATACACATCCTCGGTACCAATGGTAAGCTTCCCTGATGTATGATTTTTGCGATTACATGACAAACACTGGCACTAGGTGCAACGAGCTAGCATTCTCATACTTGGCAGTCCATACCATCTCTTTCACGGAGACGACTCAAAATCGATATTATCAACCTGGAGCGCGCATACACATTCGACCGTGTACATATATCTTTACCGGTGTACAAAGCCCAAGACGTTTGAGGACTCAAAGATCCTAAAGTCCCTGCCGCCGCCGCCTACCCGATTCACTGACACAGCATGCGTCAAGTTGACGATCAGAAGTCCATGAATGAGTAAGTCCAATCATGATCGTAGATCATGCCCGGGCCCCGCATGTCATGTGTTCATTTCCCTGCTTGCCAAATTGATTCAGTGAGGTGTCTATCTCTTCCTGGCCATGGGGTTGCCGTGGGGTGCTTTAAATAACTTGAATGCACTTTCAACGAGTCTTATCTCTTTCCACTCTTCCATTCAATCATGCTACGGTTTTCTGACCTGCGCATGTCTGGTCAAACACAGCTCGTTCTTGGTTCTATGGCTTGCGTTTGGACCATAGGAGTAATTATCCGTGCTTATCTTCGTAGATCCCACCTTCCTCCTTCTCCTCCTAACAGGCGACTTTGGGGTCACTCCCTACTCCCTCACAAGTGAAGTTTCATATCAGGATCTTCGTTTTTGTATTCTGATCACACCTCATTGCTGATCAGTGCATCTCTCACTATAGCACAGTGGATTGATGAGTATGGTCCTCTGATTACTATTCGTTCGGGACTCCGGACCATCGTGATTATCGGCCGATACAAAGTTAGTCCCTTCACGATAAATTATGATTTACAGACTCAACACCCAGTGGTAGGTTGCGGTGGATATAATGGAGAAGCAGAGCAAAGTGGTTGCTGGTCGACCTCGCATTGTTGCTGCAGAATTAATTACACGCGGACTGGGCGTCCTTCTGTTACAAGTCAATGACAGGTTCCGTCGATTGCGAAGGTTCGTCGACGTGACACTGTAAAGGCTCGAACAGCACTCAGCTTACTAAGCAGAGTACTTCATACGCACCTCCAACCCAAATCAGCTGATGCGTATCAGCCTATGCAGATGTCGCAAGCGAAATTTGTGATCCTCAGCATTCTTGACGATCCAGACAACTTTCAGAACCACGTAACAACGTAAGCGGTCTGCTACGTGTGGTGATGGGGTCTTATAATATTTTACTCACGGATTCTTGGAAGATTTGCCGCAACGACGAGCATGAAAGTTGCATATGGGAAGACCACATCAACGTCGGCAACTGACCCCGAAATCATAGAGTCTCGTCAGCTCACCAAAAGATTTCGTGTGATCCTGCGCCATGGTCATAACTTGATGGAATTGATACCTTGGCTCAAATACCTTCCTGGGTATGCGCTAGATTTAAAGGACCATTCCGAGAGGACCAGACGGCTGTATACAGACCAGCTAAACCGCGTGAAACTGCAAATGGTACGTTTTGGCATTGCCTTGCCTTTCCTCACGTGATGTTCGAGTTGTTTCACAGCAAAGCAATGAGGACATCGGCCCATCGTTTGCGAAACACGTCTTAGAAAATGGGCATTTGTATGGATTGACAGAGATTGAGATGGCAGTATCTTGCTGGCGGTTTTTTTGGAGCTGCAACCGAAACGGTCAAGCGTTGTTCATTTTTTCCTGACCTGTACATTGATATAAAGTGGCAGACTGCCGTAGGCAATTTGTACGGTTCTCATGGCGGCCGCGCATTTCCCTGACGAGCAAGTTAGAGTCCAGGACGAGCTTGACTGAAGTCATTGGAAGGAAGCGAGGTAACTCGGGATTTTTCGCATCGCAATTATGTAGACTCAATAATTTTTGCCAAAGCGCCGACCTTCGCCGACAAATCGTCTCTTCCTCGTCTAGAGGCATTTATCTCTGAGGCATTGAGATGGAGACCATTGAGTCCTGAAGGCAGGTCTCTGAATTAATTGGTCCTGTGACTGAACTTTACACAGTTCGCCACAGGGGTGCCTCACCTAACTACTCAAGATGTGATTTGGGCGAGTGCTCCTTAATGATTTGTTATCCACAGAGTATTCTGACATCCGCCGGCAGGAAAACTATTGTATTCCCGCCGGTACTACGGTCACCGGCAATATCTGGTAAGTCGCTGTCCTTCAGGATACAATTAGTTGAATTGTCACCGCATCAGGGCCATCTCTCGAGATCCAGAAGTCTACCCCGAGCCTGATGCGTTCAAGCCTCAGCGCTGGGTTAATGACCAAGGTCGCCTGAGAGACGACCTCGCATTCTTTGTGTACGGGTTTGGTCGGCGGTAAGTGCTATCTCTCGTGATACACTTACCTTCCCTGATTGTCCGTCCTTCCAGCATATGCCCAGGTCAACACATCGCCAACAGGTTGTAGTTACTTCCATGAACATGACTCCCGATCTCATCTGAAATCTTACAGATCGATATTTATAAATTCGCTTCTAATACTTTGGGCCTTCGAGCTCAGCCTGGATCCTACGAAGCCACAGGATGACATGGGGTTCATGAACACAACGATTCCAAATGTCCCGTTGGCTATTAAATTCAAGCCGAGGGTTCCGGAAGTGGAGCTCAGGCGTATGATGGAGAGTTATCCTGAGGCTGAGTGATCATGACATCTGTGTCAGATCGTCAATGTACTAGGGGGCGGGGGACAGTTGATTCTTCTAGTATGGAATTGTAATGTAGTCAACTATTGTCTCCTCGGAGATACACTTTCAGAAGCGGTACACTCGCTAGCGTTCAGCTTATTTTGATCTCTTGGACAGCATGTGGGCCAGTTCATCGTGGTCATGAGAGACACGGAAGCACCTCTCCTAATCTTTACAATCCTTTCATGGTCGATCATGAACTGTGTCAAACCCAAAGAAAGCATAGTCATGCTTACCGCACTATATCGACCGAATCTCTTGCGATGTCAACCATAGCAGAAACGTCTCAGTAACCCACCACAGTCTCAGTGGCACATGATAGCCTGACTGCGAGTTTTTACTGAATAATTACACAATATTGAGGTCGGAGCGCCCTTGGAGTCGGAACAGATATTAGGTAAAGGGCGTCAGCTTACAAGTTTGGTCATGGCATGATTATCGATCAAGTTGCTTTCGATGAGCTTAAGCTTAAGCCGCGTATGATGCAGAATTATCCTGAGGCTGCCTTAATATCTGGGTCGGATCGCCCCTAAGGCGCGGGGGACGAACCAGTTGGGAACGTCGAATCATGGTTTCGTTCAACACAACCTGACTCCAAGAATAAGTAAGTAATATTAATGTAGTCAATTATGTATGCACTGTCTAATTCAGAAGTGATACACACTTCCTGGCGTTCGGTTCATCTTGAGCTCTTAGACATCATGCGGGTCCGTTCAACGTCCATCACGTAGCAGCTACCCGTAACAACCATCATAGAATCGGGCTCGCATCTCTGCTAGGCTCTGCATCCCACATTTTAGTCATCGCCCCACCAACAGCCTTCCCGAGAGCCTGAGCCAGCGGTATAGGTACCGCATTACCGATCTGTCTGAATTGCTGTGGAAAACATCAGTTGTAGAACGGCGCAACCCTGCAGCCAAGACTTACATCATTTATAGCTTTTGACATCTTTTCCTTATTCACTGAGACAAATTCGTAGTTATCTGGGAATCCTTGTGCACGTGCACATTCACGGACCGTAAGGATGCGTTTTTCCTTACGAAGCGTTGAGGAGTCGAATTTCAAATAAAAATAACACAAACATACCGAAGGATGCAGTACTTGACCCCCCTTGGCATTTGGCAGCACTGTGGTCAGTGCAGTCGAGAAGAACAGGTCTGCATCTAGCCGCTGATAGACGGCTGTCGAAGGATCAGCTGATATGTTTGAATACGAACGTCTTGCATCCTTGCCTTTGTATTTCGTCCTAGCGTTCTCGTGCCTCGAGAGTCCTGTGTGCAGCTCCTTGGGCAGGTCTATGACCGTCACAGTGAATTCCACGCAGTCGGAAATCATGTAGCTTGACTTACCAAAATGATTAGCTCCCGCTCTTAGAGGCACGTTTACAGTTCTGAGTCCGGGTTTCATTGGGGTATCGGTCCAGGAAAGACAGCAGAGACGTACCGTTCAATGATAATATCGTTGAAGCGTTTGGTATAATGGTACTGAAGCTTTTCGCTCCCTTGTCGCATGAACTTCTGGTAGCGGGATAATGGCCCACTAGGATATTGACATGGTTTCGAGTAACCAGCGTATGGGTCCGCTGAAGTTCTTGCAGAATGCAGCGCTGAAAATGACGGAATCCCAAGCTCAGTTTTGCGCTTGCGCTCCACCGCTTTGTCAGCAGAAGTTTTCGAGATGTTGGTATGTGGGTTAACCCTGGATGTAAGTTCAAATTAGCCAAATTCATAAATGTGGGAACAGCAGTGCATACCAATCGAACGGAGGCTGAAAAATGTGCTGGGGTGAATGAATTATCAAAAAGGCGATTTCTAGACCATACCAAATCACCAATAGCTTCATGAATCGTGACGAAATGCAACGGAGCGGAGAGGTCAGCGTTATCGTCGCTGTACTTCAAGCGCGAAACAGGCGCTATGTATGCTCCAGTAGGCAACTTGACGCGTTGTACTCTTGCGTGCGGAAAGAAGTGTGTCGGGATCGGGAAATCGGGCAGGGGAACACCTTGCCTGGCCGCCATAAACAGAACCCGCTTGCGTGCTTGAGGTGCGCCATAATTCGCTGCGTGAAGACCATTAAATTTGATCTGGTAGCTGCAAAAAAATCAGTATCGAACAACACAAATTTACCAAATCATACTTCAAGGCAATGAGGGCGGCATGGATGAATTTCACGACGCCCGAAGCGACAGTTTTTTCCTTCAATGCATGCTCCAGGATTCCGCCAACGTTCTCCAAGAGGAAGTACATCGGCCGGTAAAACTCTACGTATGCAATCATGTTGCAGACAAGAGTAGACCTAGAATACATCGTTTAATGCAGATACACATCAACCACACGTCGTGTTCACCGTATGTCGTCTTCTCTCTAGGGACAAAATGGTCACTATAATGCATAGAAATATTTTCAATCCTTACCTTCGAGTGATTCATTTTTGAGAAGGACTGGCAGGGCGGCCCTAGTAAACACGATAAACATCACCACTGATGACATGAATCATTACGCACCGCCGTAGATAAAATCAACTTCGCCCGGCTTAGGCATTGGGGGTAGGCGTTTCTTATCTCCCAGAGTTTGGAGGGGGCGGGGATTCTTCCCATCTGCGACATCAATGGCGTGCTGGAGGCATACATTTGTGCATTGATTGTACACCGTCACATTAGGATGATTTTGCCTAAGATAACATCAACACAAGCGCGTCGAGCATGATACGCACACTGACTTGTAAGTCCTTGCTGCCCCTGGAGAAAACTCAACTGCATATCTAGTCTCCACGAAGCCAGACATATCCAATCCAGTTCCAAGGCCACCCGCACCTTCAAGTACACATTAAATTCAGTTACAGAGCAAAGAAATTTAGTCAAACCAGCAAAAAGTTCCAGCCCTCGAAGTGGACCGAACCTCTGCAATTGCTGAGCCCGGCGTGCTAGATTAGCTTTGTGCTCTTCATGGCATTGAACGCAGTGCCGAAATTCATTTCCTGACCACGGGTTTAGGTCATCGAACGCACGAACGTCGAGGGAATCGGCGCATTCGTTCACGTAGTAGTGATCGTCGTGAGCGACCCATGCATCGATAGCCGTGTCATCCGTTTCATGAATGACGAAACATTGTCCGCGGATATCATCGGGTCTCGTTTTCTCCTTACTCTGCGAATGGAACAAGCGCCGCTACAAAATATGAGTTAGAGTTTGTGCAGGTGGTGGTGCACTTACGTCGTCAGAAGTGGCTCCTTTTGGCTTATCAATACCACGGCCAACCTCCCGGGCAATGTCATTGTAACGCCCGAAGAGTCGAGTGATAACTTCGATACACCTGCCCTTTTTAATTTTATAGTCCTCAATCTGACCAATCTGATAGACACTGTTATGGCCTGTTGAGATATACGCAAAGTCACCCTTATGATAGTTAACATCATTATGAGAGAAGCCATCTCGAAGGGCTCGTGAATCAGTGAAATTCGATGCGCGTTCCTTGTGACCGCAAGCAAGGCACTGCTTGTGGTCGTCGCAGAAGCTGAGAAGTAATTGAGTGTCCTGGTCCGAAAGCCGAACGAAACTGGACTCAAGGCTGTTGAACATAAGTCTGCGGGGCTGTGGTCAGTGTCGCATGAAGCACATCTAAAAGAGGCTGTGTACCCGGAGTGAAAATCGTTGTCGCCATCGAGAGTTGACTCGTCCGGCTGGAAACTGTCCATTGGCATTTCACGGACGTGACATTTTTGTGAGATGGCGTCAATCTCAACGTCGCTGCATTCGGAGAGCATCAGATAAAGCGCATTTGGATGTCCAGCTTCTTGGAGGAGAGTTTTCGAGCTGTGTGTGAACCACTGCGCATGGAACTTCTTGACGCCCTCGTCTTCAAAGAAGTACCGAATCACGCAAAACCTTTGGAGATAAACCCATTTCAAATGACATAGCAGGCGCACGAGATCGTGACCCACCAATAATCATTTGCGAGTTTATTCGTCGACTGAGAGGGCTGGTACTTGTAGGATTTTGCACGAGCAGTATCCTCGTCTTCTCCAGGTACGACCATGACAGCATCTCCGACCTAACGCGAATAAGGTATTTTTGTCAAGAAGCAAAAAAAAACTTACTGAATACTTTACTTCATCCACGAGAACAGAATCATAGAAGCCGGGATGGTCATCCACGAGGTCCAGCCATTGCACAGAGTTCGGGTTAGCGGCATGTATTATAGACGGATGTCGTGGCGCGTCGTCCGATATATGCATGTCCTCGTCTACGAGTTTTCCAGCAACCTTTATATTTTCGAATAATCGTTGTGCAACCCTTCCTACGACGGGTGTTGTGACGGTCTTGTTTCTGTGTTTGAGGACTTCTTTCTCAATATCATTGGAACTCGACGAACGACTCTGGGGCAGGCGCTGGGCACGCGAGCGGGAGGCAGGAGCAGTTTCCTCCATTAAGTGATAAGACATTTCTTGCCCAATGATGTCCTTCACTACTGGAGTGCGCGCAACACATATTCCGTCATCGCGAAGCTCGTCAAGTGTTGCAAAAACATAAGATTTCTATCCGACGGTTAGAGAGTGATGCAACAAACAGGAAACCTGGATATACATACAATATCGGTGGACTGTATGTCATTCTCATTGAGCTCACGCCCGATGATATTTAATGCAACAGAAACTTCATCGGGCGAGTCAGGTGTTATGTGAAGGGCAGAAACAAAATCTTCATATGTCAACCGTGGGCTATCCAGAGCCATGGACACGAGAAGGTGGGCAACTCGATGCATCAGCCACAAGCGGCGAAAGAAGGGGGCATATTGTTCTGAAGGAAGGTCGAGAATATACCAAGCATGTTTCGTTAGGACATAAAACTTGCTAGATATTGCCAGATGAGTCACAAACTACGTCTGTATCATGGATAAGCACTTACTCGTCAAGTTTTATAGGGTGTTGTCGTATGTCGTGAATAGTGAACTTCCGGATCTCTGTCAAACGAATCCGTTGGAGGCAATCCTCATCGTTAGACATACCATTCCCGTTATCCTCGTCGTCGCAGTCATCATCACAGTATTCATCGTCATCCATGTGGGATTTCACGTAGCCCGAGGCTCGGTACATTTTATTGTTCACCGCAAGGTTGACGTCGATTAGCTTAGCAATAGGCACTAGCTGTCGTGTCGCGCACTCGTATATAGCGAAATCTGTTAATATGCGTACGGGTACACCCTCAGAATTGCCAGAGTCAGACTGTTCAGTGGGGTCGGTTTCGCCTATGACCTGAAAATTCTCGTCCTCGTCATATTCGTGGTCGGGAGGTGCATAAATCAGCGTTTCTAGAACGAATGTCAAGAAATCATGGTGAGACAATCAAATAGACGTGCCTTCGGGTGATATGAGCTCTATTGGCTCGGAATGCTGTTGCGGTGGCCGTGCGGTATCGTCGAGCACGGACGGGTCACGTACAACGGGGGACGATTCCCGGGACTCTGACGCGTCTGAATCAACCTGCTCACAACCAACTTTTGATATCAGCTTGGAATGATGGAGTGGCGGACTTACTACGCGTGAAAGTAACCTCTTCCTTCTTTTCTTCCCGACGCGTGAGGACTGGGGCTCGGGCTCTGCAACCCTCTTGCAGGTTGTTTTCGAGGATGATGGATGGGCAGACATAGGCCCAAAGTGCCGCTTCTTCGACATAAATTATGCTTGGTGTGTCACCGTACGAAGATAAAGGCTCAGGAGTAACAATACCAACAACTAAGGGATAGGCTATACTTAAGTTTGGTAATAAAACAGGATGATTTGGGGGGTCGACCGAGGGCGATGTTCTGTTTTGACTGTTTCCACACTCGACCACGTGGCACTAGTATAGTATTAGTTGCTGGCAAAGTCGCCCACAGTCCTTCCGACCAGTGCCAACGGCTGACATGCGACTGCCCATCCAGCTTCTTCTGGCTTTTTTTATTCAGCAATGTGCCTGTGCTTTGCAACCAGCCAAGCGCTCTTATGCAACACACGATTATTATGTACTCGAACATCACCCTTCAGCAGGTGCAACTCTAAACGAATGCATCGGAGAACTTGGAGTAGAACTCGTCGAGCAGGTCGGGGAACTACAAAACATATGGCTAGTGCGCTCCGCAAAGCTTATATCCAGCGTTTCTCCAAGGACAGCATCAGATAGAGTCCTTGGCAGGTTCGAGGATCTGGTCGCCCTTGCAGCGGATTCCACTAGTTTATATCCACGAGCGGGTCGCCAAGCCCGCGCACATCGCATATCATCGTCCATAAAACATTTATCGCCCCAGATACCACGCCAACGAATAAAGCGAGATGACTCTTTTCTAGAACGTGCACCACCTCCCGTAACTCCTGGCGACCCTCAATTGAAAGCATCTGAAGTTGTCGCAGAACGACTTGGATTCGTAGACCCCCTATTTACACAGCAATGGCATATCGTCAACGACGAGTACCCCGAGCATATGATGAACGTGACGGGCGTGTGGGAAATGGGCATCACAGGAGAAGGCGTTATTACTACGCTGGTGGATGATGGATTGGACTACAAGAGTCGGGACTTGGCTGACAATTTTGTGCGCTATACGCCGTGGAATTGTTTGTTTGGCGCTGACTCTATCATAGGATGCTGAAAATTCATATGACTTCAACGATCACACTGATTTGCCCACCCCAGTCCTGTCAGATGATCACCACGGCACCCGCTGCGCGGGTCAAGTCGCTGCAGTTAAGAATGACGCCTGCGGGGTCGGGCTTGCTTACAAGTCCAAAGTTGCCGGTGTGCGGATATTATCTGGACCTATAACCGATGTCGACGAGGCAGCTGCTTTGAACTACGGTTTTCAGAACGTGTCCATCTTTAGTTGCAGTTGGGGACCACCCGATGACGGCAGGTCGATGGAGGCGCCGGGATATATCATCGAAAAGGCCTTTGTAAACGGTATACAAAACGGTAGGGAAGGGAAAGGTTCATTGTTTGTCTTTGCCAGCGGGAACGGGGCTGCGCAGGGAGACCAGTGCAATTTCGATGGGTACACCAACAGCATATACTCTGTCACCGTCTCAGCTGTAGACTTTAAAGGCTTACACCCATATTATTCTGAACCCTGCTCTGCCAATATGGTTGTAGCTTACAGTTCAGGGAGCGGTCAACATATCGTAAGCCCGCGACTCTCCACGCCGAAGCCTACTGAAATCATTTGAAGGTCACTACTGACATCGACAATCAATGTTCCAGCACTCACGGTGGCACCTCTGCCGCCGCCCCCAATGCAGCTGGCGTATTTGCTTTGGTGCTTCAAATTCGGTGAGACTCTTATCCTTTCGCAGAACTTGGACTAACGAATTCTTTCATGACAGGCCTGACCTCACGTGGCGAGACATACAACATCTTTGCGTGATAACCGCCCAGATGATAAACCCCGAGGATCCTGATTGGGAAACTATGGCTTCTGGGCGGATGTATTCTTATAAATATGGCTTCGGGAAGCTTGATGCCTATGCCTATATCCAAGCAGCACAGGACTGGCAACTTGTGAAACCACAAGCGCGCTTCCACCCCCCTGCTGTGCAGATTAACAACGGTACTTTACTCACGGAGGACGGAGACATGGGAGGCGGACAGCTTATTATCTCTGGAGGTGTCATGAGCTCATTCACGGTGACGCAGGACATGCTTGACACGCACAACTTCGAGGAGTTGGAGCACGTGACAGTTAGAGTATGGATCTCACACACCAAGCGTGGGGATGTCGAAGTTGAGCTCACCAGTCCTGGTGGGGTACGCAGCGTTCTTGCAGCTAAGCGAGATCACGACTATGCCGAGAGTGGTTTTAGGGGGTGGAGATTTATGTCCGTCAAACACTGGTATGATTATTATGTTTTCCAAGAATCTCTCAAGACTGTTGAGTGTTCTTGCAGGGGTGAAAATGCGGTTGGCACCTGGACTCTCAAGGTCTCTGACCAATCATCCAAAGGACACAACGGAACTTTCCATGGCTGGCGTCTGATGTTCTGGGGCTCAACCGTCGATCCCACTGTCTCAACAACCTACGTTCTTCCACTTCTAGAGTACCAGCTTCCTTCCACACCTAACGATGATGCAATTAACATCCCCACATCGACATCCAGTAAATCCCATCCTAAGCCCACTTCTGGTCTCCCAGACGACCATGGCACTGCCGAAGGCGAAGCGAGCAAACCTGCGTTCCCATCCCCATCCGTACCCGCGACAGTAACGATGACGCCCACACCAGACGAAGGCTGGTTCTCAGACATGTCCAACCTCGTGTCTAGTCAGAAATGGTTCTTCGGCGCCATTGGTGCAGTAGCGCTCTTCGGTGTGGGTGCAGGCGTGTTCCTCTGGAGACGCCGCGTGAAGCATCGAGCATACGCTGCGCTCAGCGCTGGTGATGAACTGCAGATGAGCTCGGTGTCAGGGCAAGGTAGGCCTCGTGCCAAGGAGCTGTATGATGCGTTTGGGGAGTTGTCTGATGACGAGGATGCAGATGAAGAGACTCGCTTGCACGGTGCAGAGTTTCACTCTGGGTTCTTGGACGACGATGACCCGTCGTCTGCCGACCCTGCGCCCGTGTATAGAGATGAGCCTCAAGGGGATGATGCAAGTCCTGATGTTAGATCTGCAAGTCCTGGCAGCGGTAGCGGTAGTGGCAGCGGAGATGGGAGCTGGGAGCATGCTTCTCAGACACACTGATCTACATGGATTATATACATTTCCTAATTTTATTCTGGCATTTCTTTTATGTGCATAGGTTGTATCTTGTATTTCGTCAAAACATATTACATACTACTCCAGCATTATAAACAGAACGTCGGGCGCGTCGGAGGATCCATCAGTATTTAGAAAGAACAGTACCATCTCTACGACG
Organism: Suillus occidentalis; assembly: GCA_016628085.1. NCBI lineage: Eukaryota > Fungi > Basidiomycota > Agaricomycetes > Boletales > Suillaceae > Suillus > Suillus occidentalis. Next base: position 23,619 of record JABBWB010000246.1, on the reverse strand, counting down.
GGTCATAAATATGCACCGATAATTGCGTGCAACGGTGACATCTGATTTGATATACATATGCATAGAAATTTAATATTGAAGTGGTCAATGCAGGCATAGTGGGAATAAGAATAGAAGCACAATGGGCTGAGTGTGAGTGTCAACCCCGCCACCATTATTCTGGTGTGATGACTGGACGGGCTCCAAGTCTCGCCGTGGAGGCACCCTCAGTCCACCATCAGGCGAGCAGGAAAGGTAGCAGAAGAATTCCATGAATGCACGTTCGTGAGTGAATCAGTATAAGAGACCACAGACGTTGTGTCGCTTTGCGCCATGTCATGCGACACAGATTCTTCTCTAGGCAGACGTCGGGAGTCATGGACCTTCTGGTCCCAGAGACAGAAATGACACGCTGTAGAATGCTAATCAACAAAGAGGGAAGGGGTAAGAAGATCTACCTTACCTCCGTACCGCGCCTAGCTGAGACACTGATGGCTGGCGGCTGGCCCAGGCTGGGTAGCGACCGACGAAAAGCAAGATGCTGCTGGAGGAACTGCGTGACCTTGTTGAGGTGGTGGAGACGCACTGCTGAGGGGTGTGCTTGTTGTGATTGCCTGCGGAATGATATACGATTTACTAAGCCTCTGATGCGGGATCGCGGTGTAGAGCGTTGTGGCACTCCATGGTTGGAGGGGCGGAGCGGAAAATTTGTGTCTACCTGGAGGTGTGATCAGCTTTACTTCAAAATGGAGCTAAATGAGGACCAACATAACCGAATCTCGGCGGCAGTCCATCGTCTGGTGATGGTAAGTCTGAAATTATCTCCTGCTGATAGAATGTTAAGGGATGATGAAAAAGAAGACAGAATTTGCTCACCTGTTGGAGCTCCCTCTCTGACTCGCTCAAAGGAACTGTCCATGTGCGAACGTGATTGTCGAAACAGCCAGTGGCGATGAGCTGGCTGTCCTCGGAAAAGGCCACACCCAAGGCGGCACCAGGGTGATCAAGTGGCTCACCAATAAGCTCGAATGTAGTCAGGTCAAAGAACCGCATAGTCTTATCGTATGACGTGGTGGCGAGTTTTGTGCCATTGGGAGCAATGGCTAGTGAGAAAAGGCTGTTGGTGGTGTGCGCGTCAAACCGTTTGATGATGTCTCCGGTGGTAGCATCTGAGATACGGATGTCTTTGAAGTTTCCACTGACGAGACGGAGACCATCTGGAGTGAATGCGACTCGCCATGCTCGCTGTTCTATCTTCAATAATTTATCTCCCGTTTCTGCATTCCAAATGATAATGTGTGTCTCAGTGCCTGCTGCTAGTTTTGTCCCATCGGGTGAGTATGACACCGAGAATGCTGCATTGTCCAATTTGAGCGGTCCGCCGAGGGCTATTTCCCCTGTCTCTCTCTTCCACACGCAAACCGTCAAGTCATTTGATGCACTTGCAAATGTCTCGCCGTTCGGTGCAAAAACGATGCTCCATACACTGCCCTCATGTCCCTTGAACGAGACCGGTAAGGTCTTCTTTGAGGCAATCTCCCAGACAAGGATGCCTCCGTTCTTCGCTCCACTCACAATCCAACGCCCATTGGAGGACGCTGCAACTGCACAGACTCCTTGATCATGGCCCGATAAGGGCTCCCCTACTTGTTTCTCCGTGTCGAAATCCCATACCCGAATACTTTTATCGGTAGAACAAGTGACGAGGAGACGGGTGCCAGGAATGAAGGTTGCGTCCATTACCTCGGATTTATGGCCTTTGAAGAGGGCAGACCCTTTGAATAATAATGGATCGTAAGTGGTGGGTGTCGTTGAACTAGATTCTGTGAATACATCGCCCAAGGAGGATACCTCTGCGTCTTCGTGAATATGAGATGTCATTCGAGCTCCAAGTCTGTTTGTGTCTCCGTCAGCAGGAGCGTTATGGGGGGAGCATGTACTTACATGGGCTATGGTAGGCCGCGACCATGTTGCCGAATCTTCTGCCTCGTCGTTAAATCCATGTTTGCTTTGCTGTGCAGCTGCGGCCCGCAGACATTACAATTTGAATGGTTCCTTCGAAGTTCTTTACTCACAGCCACAGTACTATGTCGGCAATTGAATTTGCTCTCATCCGAAGCAATGATAGCCTCACTGCAGACACAAAGTTTTCATTAGAACTCTATTGGAGTGGTTGGAGCAGTGACCTGTGGCCAATTCACTGTGACAGTGCGTAGAACATTCGTTGCTCGTTTCTCGGCTTTTTGATCAATCTGAGGCTTCTGAAGTTCTGAGCATTATGATTCATTCAGGCTCTTTGCACATTTTGGATTTGACCATGCAGGGTGCAGCCTGCTACACTGCATGCATGCCATCATTCATCTTCATATCTTCCCGTCCTGTCCAGTATGCAAACAACGAGGCAACATGTTTCGTACCAAGTGGACTTGACACGTGGACTACTGGAAAACGTCTGATGGGCAGCCGGCTACACGGGGGACGTCGTGGTCACTGGTAGGTTTGAGAATATGATCGAGTCGATTCGAACCAGGGTCGACCACTGTGGCTTCGCATTAATTGGCCTCGGTGCCTCCTCCTAAATACTATACCACACTTGCGATCTATTGGGATGCTATTCTAGAGCTCACTCGATACTACTCTATTTCCGCGCATTGCATCATGATTTTACGGGAACACCTCGCATCCAAGATGTCCAATTCTCAGCTCTAGAGACTAGAGATTACGAGTAATTCTGTTTTGACATGCTTGAGTGGACGCTCTGAAACTCACTCAGCAGGGCTCGGTGACGTGTCATATCTGTAAGTTACAGTTCCTGAGATTTTATCCATCCGACAATGTGTTTGAGTTAAAGCTCCCGTGTTGTAACGGATCGGTGGCGCGGCTGCGAAGCTCACCAACATGAACTCAATGAAGGTAAGTGTTTGTACCTGCAGGTGGGAGCGAGCACATCAATCAGATCTCCGCAGTGTTATACAGCAAGTCTTGCCACATGTTTCTCCACATGGTATAATTCTCGTGGAAGACGGGAGACAGGGCCTCACGCCTCATGACATATACTCGAGCATCTTGCGCAAGATTATCAGTCAAGTAATGTGTACTTCAAGTTAAAATTATTGAAATGATGAACTAATATCACATTGTCATTCAGTTCTTTTCTTCACCAGTTAACATATAGTCAGAACACACTACTGCATGTTTGCCTCTTGAAAATCTGGGGATACAATCTGGTGTCACGATTGTTCTGACTGTCTCTCATTTCCGAACCATCTTTGGGGCAATGATAGACGGGCTGGCGTGTGAGTTGAATTCTTATTTCCAGCCTCAATTGTCACCTGGTCTCCGGCAAGTAGACCCAATGAGTAGACCTTAAGGCCTTCACATACGTGTAGACTTGGTGTAGATCGTCGTGCTCTTTATGTTCGAGCATTTCTTGGCACTTTCCAAGGTCATCAAATGCCATTTTTTCAGTATGATATTAGACGCATTCGCATCAGAAATGCGCTTCTGTTGAGTGGTGGACATGGCTTGAGCAGGATTGCAAGGTCATGCACACGAGCGGAGCTCAGAGCATATAATTGGACGAACTTGCTCGTCTCCTTGATGAATTACCTCAGCCCCACATTGGCCTCGCACAACGCATATGTCAGAAAGGAGTTAACAGCTTTACATGGTACATATGACTTTCACGTAAATACATAGCTGGGTCCCGGAGAATGCAGCTGCAGAGTCATCTGTCGAGATGTCAATATGATCGGAAGGAGAGATGTCTGTTTTAGGCCATGTAGTTACGCTCCACACTTGAAGTTCTTCCCTCAACGTTTGAGCACCGACTTTTGAGGCATCTGGCTGTGCACCCAGACCTCTTGTACCACCACAGGGCCTCAACTCCCTTCCAGAAATTATGATAAGTCCCACTGATAACGGGTTTTCAGATGCCGATATTAAAGGGCTCAAGCTCACTCTCTCACAACGCAGTAACACTGCCAACGAAGCGACCACCAGCTCGGGGTTTGGGACAGCACTGGCATCAGCGAATCAAAAAACTGGCCTGCGATTCAACAAGGATGCAGATACACCTGAGCAACGAATCCTGCCAGCTGGTATTCGGACGGGATCACCGGTAGACGTCAAAGGCAAGGGCATCGCACGGAGCCTTGACTGGCATTTGGCTACCATGGCATCGAATAATAGGGAGTGCGAAGGTTCGTATCTAATCTGTCGCATGAGGCACTGTATTGACCAAATCACTTCTTGCACTCCCATCTACCCTCCCGAAATGCGATGTTGCTGTTCGTATGAACGTTTACAGAAATGATCTACAAACTCCTTGAATGTCTTCCTCGTTCTGTGCTTGCAAGTTTGCAGCGTAGAATGACCCCTCTGTTGCAGTTCGATGTCGTCGGGGTAAGTCTGACGTTTTGTGTCCAACAGCCCTGATTAATTGATTAATTAATTTTTAGTCCCTTCCCACAGAACTTTCTCTCCTCATCTTCACACATCTCCCGGCAGCTTCCTTGCTCACCTGCTCCCTTGTTTCAAAACGTTGGCACACCCTCGCAGCAGACCAAGTACTTTGGCGTCGTCTTTGCTATGTACATGGCTGGGAATGGCGCACGGACGTTGCTGCGCCCACCCCTTGGGACGGATTTGGTGATGTAGATCCTGCGGATGCAATTGTTCGCGAAGAAAGGGATGAAGATGAAGGTATGGGCGACGAAGAGGAGGACGAGGACGAAGGGAGTGGTGAGGGCGCGGGAGATGTCGTCGATTTTATAGGGGACGACTCGGTGGACTGGACGTCCATGCCGATGAGCATTGACGACATTGAAGCACAGGGTCTATCCCATCTCCTCATACCCATCACTTCGGCTGCGTTATCGTCGTCTTCGTCAACTGGCACCACTCCGATGTCACGTATCACATCACAACATGGCGTTTTGCCACGGAGCGCGCATCTTGCACCGGACTATAAGCTCCTCCACCAGACGCACATGCTCTTACACAATCGTTTTTGCCAGGGTGCGTATCGCAGACGTACACTGCCCTGCGCAGATACCGGTGGACACAGCGCCGCAGTGTACTGCCTTTGGTTATGGACGTATCCAGCAGGGCTTGATGGACGGTCCGCACCCCTGCAGGTGCTCTTTACGGGTTCGAAAGACCGCACTGTTCGCGAATGGGATCTGCGCACAGACCGCGTACGGCGCGTGGTCGGTGAATTGCATGAATCCAGTGTCCTAAGCTTATGCGTATCTTCTGACTTTGCGAAGTCGGGAGATGGAGAGGACGTGCTGGCAAGCGAGCCTAGCAGTGCTGGGTTTCTGGTGAGTGGGGGGAAGTGATAGACGAGTTGTTATTTGGGACCTCGGCAAGGATAGGCTGGTTAAGGTCCTGCAAGATCATCCTTGACAGTGTGCTTTGTGTTCGTGTTGATAGCGGGAGGACTCGGTGACGTGTTCCAAAGGTTCGCTTAATCTTCAGCTTCATCCTATTAGTTGACTGAATGTTTACTTTCCCAGATCGGACTGTCAGAACCTATGGGTTTCCGTCCTTGAAGCCATCAATTCGTGTTTCGTGCACATCGTGCAGCTGTCAATGCCGTTTCCGTTGTTGGCGACGTGATAGTGTCCGGTTCAGGTGACCGTTCTATACGCGTTTGGAATGCAAACACTGGTGCGCTCATCAGTTCCTTTGAGGAACACCATGCACGAGGGTGAAGCTCTTCCTGAATTATACAATAGAAAATATGATTACTGATATAATTTCTTCAGCATTGCCTCTATCGAGTTCAAGCCCCCATATTTATTGTCTGGCTCATCAGACATGCATTTGCGCATGTTTGACATAGCTTCATCGCAAGGCTGGTCGACTAACCCTGAGTTCAACACTATTTCTTCGGCCGCGGTTCCCACCTTGGCCTCCTCACAATCGCATGCCCAGGATAATATTACAATGATACCGGGACAGGGGACAGCACCATTCTTTTTGCATTCCTCCCTCACACGATCTATGTCTGACACCCCGCGGCCAGATGCAAGCACCATCGTGTGTCATACCTGTGGGTCGCATGGATTGGCTGCACGGCGTGAGCAAGAGAGACATAACCATCTTGTACGAAGCGTTGCCCTTGGGGAGGAGTTTGCTGTCAGTGGGAGTTATGACTTAACCATTAAGGTATGTTGGATGCAATCGCAAGGATTAGATGAGGCTCACGAGTTTGTGTTGACACAGGTGTGGGACAGGAAGACAGGGGTGCTGGTCGCTGACCTGAATGGCGGTCACACAGGAAGGATATTTTGTGTAGGTTTTGATTGTACCAAGGTCTGCCCCCAATTTGTATTTTTAAATTGGTTGAATCTTACAGTTTCCAGATTGTTTCGTGCGGGGAAGATCAGGTGAGGCTGATGCTTCTCGGGCTTTGCCTAAAAACTGACCACGCACCTTATAGAGGATCTGTATTTGGGATTTTTCTCATGGGATTGATACATCTTTCATCAAACTGTAGCTCTAGAATCATGCGATACCCCGTGTTTTGGAGAGCCTACCCTGTGGGGCCTGTAGATGGCTTATTTATTGATGCCGCCGAAGTTGTGCGTGTCCCCTCGGCGGCCTGCAGTGCTGTAACTACAGAGTGGAGAAGGTGTTGTATTTTCATTTCGGCTCACGATGCCTGTGATCCCTGCCTCATACTCCCAGCTTTAGCGTAGTGCTAACCGATGTGGCTTATCCACCACTTTGTTGTCGTGTATGATGTCACGCGACGTCATTTGAATTGCTCTATAAGGCGTGGTTCATCCAAACACGCACGCGCTTTCCATTGATTTGACTGCAACCATGAACACACTCTTTGGTACTCTTTCCCGCACAACCGCTCTTCGTCGTGCCCCGCTCGCCCTTCGTCGTTCTTCCCAGTTCCAAAGCTCTTTCCAGTTCACGGCCCGTCCGGCAGCTGTAAACCTTGCCCAGGTCCATGCCCGGTTCGCAGCAAGCTCGGTCTCGGGCAGACCAGGCAGCCAGACTATCGAGCATGCGAGGCAGAATGTGAAGGAGGAAGTCGGGAACTCAATGACAGATTGGGCGCGCTCGATCGCTGGCGGCGTGTTCACAGTAGACAGTGTCAAGCCAACAAAAGACTCTTTCGTACGTCGCCAATTGTGCGGATCAGATCGTTCGCCTTATTAACCACGATACTTCAATCATCCAATGTAGTTCGGTATCACCACTGCAGTCGCCCACTCCGTACCAACCCCCTATCTCGTCATGGGCCTCGCTGGTGGCGTACCATACATTGCGTCGTCGGCAACTACCGTATACCTTGCACACCAAGCAGGTCTCGCTACCATGGGTGTTATCACAAACATGGACCCTGGTGTCGCTCTTAATATCTTAGACCAAGCGCTCAACTTCCAAGTGCACTATGGCGCAGTGCTTTTGTCCTTCCTTGGCACGTGATCCCACTTCTACTTTGATAGCTTAGCTCATGTTATATTTAGGTGCACTTCACTGGGGAATGGAATTTGGCGGTATGGGTGGGCACAAAGGCTACCCTCGTCTGCTCCTCGGCATCTCTCCCGCAGTCTTAGCATGGTCGACTATTACACTCCAACCTACTTTTGCGCTGCTCTGGCAGTGGGTTGGATTCACTGCACTGTGGTATGCAGATAATAAAGTCACGGCTGCCGGTTGGAGTGAGTCTGCTTGTTGCAGGGTCGTGGTTCCCTTCTGACTGTGCCTCCTTCTCAGCACCAAAATGGTACTCTCAGTACCGCTTCTACCTATCTATCCTCGTGGGGACGTGCATCATCGGCTCCCTTGCAGGAATCTCGTATTATGGACCTGTAGCCGGCCATGGTCTTCTCTCCCACGACCTGAGCATGATTCGTGCTGAGCGGTCAGTGTCTTGTCTTGTTTCCCATCCTGATGGTTCCTCACACTTTTGCAGCAAACTAGTCGAGCCTGAGCGCACAGGCCACGTCGGTGGAGACATTGAAGCTGTTTCGGGCAACGAGTCAAGCGACACGTATGTTGTCATCCGCCGGAAGAACAAGAATGGAAATGGCAACAATGGAGCTAACGGAGAGGCGCACGCTCAACAGTGATATGCGACTCATAAGAAGACTTACCGAAAAGTGACGCCACAGAGCTGGATGTTGTGGAAATAATCTTTACCACCACACTTGTACTTGTCAGCTGTATATCTGTACGTGTATCATACCTCTCGCTGTACTATGAATCCAAGACAAATGTTTTTCGATACCTGATCTTTACTTAGGAGGGAGCAATTCACGAGAGGAATTGGCATGTGCCATACATATAGGACGACGTGTAACCCCTTGAAACTTTCAGTAACCATCCTGAATTAAATTCCCCAAGATCTGCATCATTCGTCACCTTACAATTACTTGCGGTAAGACGGGGTTTCCCCGAGCTAGCGCTCAATTTTAGCGGAACACATAAAGCAGATGATACAAATGCCCATGAGGCCTGTCTCAGTTGGTACTTCCAATGACTCACATCTTAGGGGCTTTATTCTCCACATTTAGATAGGGTCTTGGCGAGACTCTTTCAACTTTCAAATCATCACGAACCAGAATACGAAGCCCAAATTTCTGTTTCTTGCTGATCTCCATGCTTATACATTCTGACCTCACAGCAAGCGCAAGCAGTCGACTTTAAATGGCATCGAGAAACGCTATTTTCAGTTCCCAATGCACACAATATTGAAATCATATGGACCCAACACAAAAGCTTGCTACTGTGTACCACGTTATTGATGTGTCGGATATCTATATTGATCTTCTACCTTTGGATAGAGATGGCGTCCATCCCCATGCTGCTGGACCGACACTGTTTATGTCACCAGGGCTGCCCACTGGCAGACACCAGGACATTCGCTGGAAAGCCGATGAATGGAAACTCGAGGGTCTAGGGAAGTATATCGCTCTCCGGCACTCCCTGGCACTCCATCATCCAAACAGAGTCCTATGGTGGTTGCAAATTTGGGACTGGCAACACTCAACAACTTCCGATGTGAGTGAATTTTGTCAGAAATAGATCAAAGACTCAATGATTGGTGCTTGATTTAGAGCGTCCTCAGCGACATGTTGCTCGGCGTAGCAACTACAGCATCAATTAATCATTGTTTCCTCGGAACTAGTAGATTGCTCATTATCATCGGTATCAATTTGAAGGTCTATTCAATTGAGGATATGTCCCAGGCGCCGCAATTGCTAGTATGCTTTTTGTTGCCTGCGCCCATACAATGCGCCCCGGCCGAAGGACGATGGCGCACATAGGTCACTGCCAGAGATGCGACGAACAATGTGGAAATCAGATCTTACTCATCGAGTACTTTCCCTAAGCACATATCTTTCTTCCACTTTGTCATTTCTATCAGGATTTTCTTCGAACCTGCAACAACAATACCCTGGAAACACTAGGGTCCTTTAAATGTTCGTATTTTCCAGTACTGTTGGGAGTTTATGGGTGCTGATGATGGGAGTCGAGTCTTGAGAGTGGGTCGTGCAATCGATGCAACAGACGATGACTTCAAGGAATATAGTTTGCATATGATGGACTTCAGCCCATTAGCTATTAAGCGCGGGCAGGGCCTAGGATGGTTGGGGAGAGAGCCATCTACGATAGACTCGGATGGAGTGTTGGTAACAACGTCCCTGCCTTATGTCGAGGTTGTGTCGAACAAGAAGTCCGTTTCTAAAATTGAGATGATACGTTCATCGATCGATTAAGGCAGAATTTATGCGTTTCATATCTATGCGCACAGTGTAAGCTATTCCCTATTTCAAGAAAATCCAATCTGATTTAACCCACAGATAAAAATCATTAAAATTTGGGAAGGGGTTTGAGGTGTCACTCTTGTGCTCCATTCAGGGCAATACATAGGTTCCGACTAGTTGCATGATCTTCACACGCGACTGAATAGAAACTGGGAATGGTCTCGCCAAACTTACCTATAATAGGCTGTTATACAGCATCCAAGCGTGGCTGCTTGTTAAAATGTCGGAAAAATGCACAGCAAATCTTGTAGGTACACTGTACATTGTACAGCAGGCAGGAGGCACCATGACGACTTGCGCTGTGCATATTAGCGCGCTCAATTCCACAGATGATAATAAAAGTAATACCTGGGATGCCTTCTCGCACTGCTGGAAACATCGCCATGGCTTGTGGTAATTTGGCGCAAGTTACAGTGCCGGACCTGTAACCCAGAGTCCCCGCCGGGGCCCGTATCCCAAATCGTGAACGTCACCCGCCGCTCTCATTCAAGCTGGACCGCGTGCACCTTGGCGTTCATATCTCGCTCAGCAGTTGCTGCAGTTGACAGCTCTATTCCCCTTTGTCATCGTGCGACCAGCCAGCCCATGCTCGACAGACACTGCAAAATTCTGCTCATTCAACATCATCTCACGAGTCTGAGTCAGACGGTTTCAGTGATTGGTGCCTCGAACCGCGAGAGGAAAGCCCGACCGCTCAACACCGTCACGCAAACGATGGCTTTGAATGCGATATTTCAAGCTTAAGAGTCGTATGCTGCCTTGGATGTGTAGAGATGATGACCAGCGCAGAGCAGTAGTGCGATGTGAAGTTGAAGTTGCCGGTGTTACAGGCAGAATGTTCTGGAGGAGTCATGATCACAACAAACTTGTACTAAACTTTAACCTTCAAAAATTCTTATAGTCTTCGCTTAGCGCTACTACGTACCGGTTTATTCATCCTTCAGCACAACAGTCTTTCATCTCTTTTTTATTATAATCAAATCCGAGCAAGATGGCTATGCCAACTTCTACCGCGAACTGGCACTGGAAAAACAAAAATGTCACCTCATGGGCAAAGGAATGGTTTCAGCGAGAGCTGACAGCCATCGTGATCGAAGGAACCGAGGGAAACGTCGCGATTTCTTCTGTGAGGATCGATGAAGGTGATGTCGAGCTCGGTCAGCGCAAGTCAAAGTACGCATTACGTTCTTTCTGCACTTTTACAAATTCACGAAGAGATCTTTTCGGCACTTTCAGGTTGATCACGATATACGACATTCAAATCAGGCTAGATTGGCAAGGGGCCACGAGTGATGGGACAGATGTAACCGGAAAGCTCAGTATCCCAGAAGTCTCGCATGAAATCACGCTGGATAAGCTATCAGACTATGTTGTGCGTTTTCCAATGCCCAACGCGGAGACCATGAAGTTGAAGTGTTTTGATCACAGTACAACTGGACGCTCGACACTACCTCTAGTCCTGCAGTGAATGCGCTCTTCACTTTCGTCAAGACACGGCTCCCAGCTGCCCTGGAGGCCAAGTTTGCAGAGTTCCCCGCAGCTCTCATTGATACTCATGGAAAGGACCTTACTGTCAGCGGGGAGCCTAGCCGCACAGGTACCCCAGCTCCTTCTATCGACGCGGTTGCTGCGACGGCCGCATCAGCTTCTACGACCGTTCCAAAACCTGCCCCCGTCAAACAATCTCAGATTAATACGTCTAGCGTGGTCAAGGAAGCGACGTTTATGGCCGCTGCAGACGATCTTTTCGGGCTCTTCACGGACGAAAGGAGAATTCCTTCCTGGACTCGTGCTCCAGCTCAGGTAATTCGGGAGCACGTCATTGGGCTAATTAGGCTGACATGGTCCCTTTGATAGTCTGCTGCGCAAGCAGACACTGAGTACTCGTTGTTTGGTGGTGGTGTTAAGGGAAAGTACGTGTCACTGACGCCAGGCAAGGAGATTGTGCAGACTTGGGCTTTACAAAGTCCTACATGGCCATCAGGTCGGATATCTTTCTTCTTTCGTATTTTTTTTGAAGCGCCTGAATTCCCATTGTACCAGAGCACTTTGCAATACTGACAACGACTTTCGAGCAGTCGTCTGATTCGACAAAAGTGAGATTTACTCTTGATGGTGTGCCGAAAGGCATGGAAGACGAAATCACGAGGAATCTAGAGGGATACTAGTACGTGCACATCTTTGCGAGTGCTTTTATGCACTGACTTTTTCCCCAGCATACACGGCCTCAAATCTATTGGGTACGTACAGCTCATATCCTACACCAGACCTTTATCATCGTCCACTCGTTCTCGTACTGGCACTTCTTCCAAATCTACGAGTTCTGCTTCGTCAGCTGCGACGGCTCTAGGGATAGCCGTGATTGTCCTTGTCGCGGCGTTCACCATACCTTACCTCTCAGTATCCCCGATCACCTTGCGTTCTCCTGCAAAATAACGTTATTTGTGTACTGATAATGCTATGCTTTTGCGGTTTTGGTTTGATACAGGTTGGGCACAGTTCTCTGATCGAGCCGTTTCGCGCGGTGAAAAGGAAAAGAAATGACATTAAGTGTATCGCAGGTGTCTCTAGGTGATCAAGAAGAAGAAATGCGCGGTGTAGGAGGATTTATAGAGTAGAACCGAACGTGGAATGGTGTATAGATTTGGTAGAAATGGATCCATTTCGAGTCTTTTGTATGTTTAGTAACGGTGCCAGTACCACGTAAAGTCGGACCCCGGACCCCGATGCGAACAATTTTGGTCCTCGGTTTGGTTGGCCGTTCTTCGTCTTGACCTTCTCGTCGTCGTTTGCACCACCAGCTCCTTTACATACTTTCCCTTCACCCATTTTTCATTTCGAAGCTATGGCTACCGCAGCTGTCGAGGAAATCCGTGCAACGTCCTATGTTGGTTTCGACTCTATTACGCAGCAGATTGAGCACAAGCTCTTGAAACGTGGTTTCCAGTTCAATGTCATTGTTGTTGGTGAGTTCATTATGGCCGTAAGGTGTCAATGTATATACGGGGCTGAATGATACTTGTCGGGTTTAGGACAAACTGGTCTTGGGAAGTCGACGCTGATCAACACCGTTTTTGCGTCGCACCTTATTGACTCCAAGGGCCGGTTGGAGTCGAACGAGCCTGTTCGGCAGACCACTGAGATTCAAGCCGTCTCGCATGGTCAGTCGGCGTTTTGAAAGTCGTGTCGAACAACATTCACGTTGCTTCCCAATAGTGATCGTCGAAAATGGCGTCAAATTACGCCTCAACATTGTTGACACGCCTGGGTATGGCGACCAAGTAAACAACGAGAATTGGTAGGTTCATTTACGCGTCTTTTTGGACTGTCAGTAATAGGCATCGTGCAGCTGGGACCCTATTGTGAAGTACATCAAGGACCAGCACAGCGCGTATTTGCGTAAGGAGTTGACGGCCATGCGTGACCGGTATATCCTGGACACGCGTATTCACTGCTGCTTGTACTTCATCAGCCCAACGGGACACTCGCTTCGTGCCATCGATGTCATTGTGATGAAGAAATTGAGCGAAGTTGTGAATGTTGTGCCTGTGATTGCCAAGGCGGACAGCTTGACCTTGGAGGAGAGGGTTGCGTTCAAACAGAAAGTCGGTGAGATCTTATGAACCTTTGTTCATTGGCTGACCGAATCGCAGATTCGCGCGGAACTGGTGTACCACAACATCCGTTTATACCCCTTCGATACGGATGAGAATGACGAGGAAGAGATTCAGTTGAACGAATCAATCCGGGTAAGTGTGTTTGTATTGGAGTTTGATTGGTTGCTGAGACCGTTTTAGAGCGTAATTCCCTTTGCTGTCGTCGGCTCTGAGCGGAGTGTGATTATTGACGGCAAGTCAGTGCGGGGCCGTAAGAACCGGTGGGGCGTGGTGAACGTGGAGGATGTGAACCACTGCGAGTTCATGCACCTGCGAAACTTCCTTACGAGGTTTGTGGCATATGCCGATATTTTCGGGTCCGCCTTCTCACCATGACCTAATGTAGGACACACCTGCAAGACCTGATCGAGACGACAGCCCAGATCCACTATGAGGCTTTCCGTTCGAAGCAGTTGCTTGCTCTCAAGGAGGGTGTACAGCAAAGACCGCCTACCAACCAATAGAGCGCTATTCCCCTGGTTGCGATGTGGGTGGCACTGTTTGACATTAAAATATGAGCTAAAGAAGCACAGGAAAATGCAAACCATGATACCCTGTTGGTTCCGTGCTACTAGCCATTGCGTTCGTTTGTTTTTCGATGGATTTTTTACACCTTGATCTCAGCTGTCGCTCCACGTTCATTTTGTGTCCTACCCATACCTTAATATAAGTTTTACCTGATCCGTATTATTAACGGAGTGAAGCAAAGTTCACATGGTATTGGATTCGGCCATGGGGATACTCGAAGAAAGAGAGGCGCCCGACGAAAGGCTTGGGAACAAGAAATTGGTCTGAAACTGAACTGAGGGGAGTCAGCGGATCTCAGGCTAGGTCATCAATAGTTGTCATCATAACTGAATAATCAGCCACCATCGGGCGCTGCTTCGGCATTCGTATACGTTATTATGACTCTTTAAACCACTTCTCTTCTTTCCATTAATACTCCTCCCTTCCTCCCTCCCTTCCTCCAGCGCTCACCGTATGGCAAAGCATCGCTCAGGCTTTACTGCCTTGTACAACAAGGTCCTCAATTTCAACGTAGAGTCTCTATTTGCCCGTCATCCTGGCCCGGGTGCTCCTCGGGTTGTATTCTTTAACCAGAACCTCCCAGCTAGCTACTTTGATCCAAAGGGAAAGCCAAAGAAAGAGCATGTCTATCCCACTAACCAGGTCATCTCATCCAAGTACACAATCATCACATTTCTGCCCAGAAACCTCCTCGAACAGTTCAGACGAATAGCGAATATGTATGACTCCACTGTTTGCACAGCCTCCATCCACTCACCATATCCTCTAGTTTCTTTGCATTCATAGCAATTCTGCAGTTCTTCCCCGAGTTTTCCACCATATCTCCAGGTCTGGTAATCATACCTATCCTCATCGTGCTGAGTATCACCGCTATCAAGGATGGCTACGAGGACGTCAAGCGTCACCAGTCGGACCGTCACGTCAACCATTCTCAGGCTCGCGTCCTTGCCGGTGGCACTTGGGTCAACCCAAATATGAATGGCAGAAAAAGTCGGACATTCGTCAGGGGTATCGTCCCAAGACGGAGTCTAAAACGGAAAGATGTGGAGGCATCTCCTGCAACAAAGCAGGATCCTGATATCGAGTACGACCGAGCGGATTCGATGGAGGAGGGTGAACATCATGTGTTTGGGCATACCGGGGAAAATCTCGGGCCCCACTGGCACAGGACCAGGTGGGAGGACATTCGGGTTGGCGATTTTGTCAAAATCATGGACAATGAGCCCATTCCGGCAGATATCCTCATTTGCGCCACGTCGGAGGAAGAGAATGTGGCGTTTGTTGAGACGAAGAACCTTGATGGAGAGACGAATCTCAAGTCAAGAAACGCATGTCCTGCCCTTACTGATCTTCACACCGCTTCCGATTGTGTTTCTAAACGCAATGCATTCTCTGTCGAGTGCGATCGCCCGGACACAAACATGTACAGGTTCAATGCCACTGTCACTCGCAACGAGGAAAAGTTTCCGGTGGATGTGCAGACAGTTCTTCTCCGCGGCACGGTACTCCGGAACACTGATTGGATAATCGGTGTTGTTCTTTTCACTGGCGTCGATTCCAAGATTGTTCTTAATTCTGGTGGTACGCCCAGTAAGCGGAGTCGAGTAGAGAGGCAGATCAACCCCCAGGTGTAAGTCTTTTCCATCTTAGGGTATCTTCTGTATCTGAATGCTCCTCTTTCAGCCTGATCAATCTAGCTCTTCTGGCGATCATGGCAGTCGTGTGTGGCATCGCCGATTCCAAGATCGAAGGGACGAAATACCCGGAGGGTGCTCCTTGGCTATACGGAGCTGACGAGTCTAGTGATAACCCAAGAATCAACGGATTAATTACTTGGGCGTTTGCGCTGATCACGTTTGTGTTCATGATCCTCTCTTTAATCCAAAACTCATCAATTATAATAGGTTCCAAAATATTGTGCCCATATCCCTGTACATCTCAATAGAGTTTGTGAAGACGTGTCAGGCGCTCTTTATCTACTTTGATTACGACATTTTCTACGCAAAGAAGAATCAACCGACCATCGCCCGGAGTTATAACCTGTCTGATGATCTTGGGCAGATAGAATACATATTTTCGGACAAGACCGGTACTCTGACACAGGTGCGCTTGTCGTGGCCCATCCGCATCCCCGTTTGACATTCTTTGTAGAATTCCATGGTCTTTAGAGAGTGTTCCATCGCAGGAACGGTCTATCATGGTGATCCCGAAGAGGAAGAAGACTTCAAGAAAGAGAACAGTACGGAAATCGTTCGTGACGCCAGCAATGACTCCTCCTATGCCTCCACCTCCGCCCGTGGGGATGATCCTACCGTTCCGTCGGCTGCGGATGCCACAATCGTCAAACTTTCCAGCGGCGTCCTCAAGCATTTCAGGGACGAGCGCCTCTCCCAAGACCTCGCACGTGCGGTAGAAGCCGAACCTGATTCGGAAAACGCTGCCCAAGCACGCTCGCTTAATGGCTTTTTCTCCGTCCTGGCACTTTGTCATACCGTTCTCACTGCTGTCGACCCTGCGACAGGTGCCATTGAGTACAAAGCACAATCACCTGACGAAGCTGCCCTCGTCCAAGCCGCTGCGGATGCTGGGTTCATCTTTCGCGGACGTGAGAAGGAGAAACTGCTTTTGCAAACACCTTTCTCGAAAGAGACCGAGCGGTATGAGCTGCTTAATATCCTGGAGTTCACGAGCGCACGGAAGCGAATGAGCGTCATCGTCAAGAAATTGGATGATCAAGACGGCAGACTGTTTTTGCTTACGAAAGGAGCGGATAACGTCATCTTTGAGCGGCTCAAGGCTGGTGCAGATGATTTGAAACGAACGACTGAGGCGCATCTGGAGGACTTTGCGAATGCTGGGTTGAGGACGTTGACTCTGGCATACAAGGTTATTCAGGGTGAGTTGGATTTAGCTCGTGCTGCCACTTGGCTCAAGGGTTTCTGCAGATGATGAGTATGAGGCCTGGTCTGAATGCTATCATGAAGCCTCTACTGCCCTGGATGATCGTGAAGGCAAGGTTGAGGCGGTTTGTGATGAGATGGAGCGCGAGCTGCGACTGCTTGGTGCCACTGCCATTGAAGATCGCCTCCAGGATGGTGTCCCAGAGACAATTGCTGATCTCAAAGTCGCGGGTATCAAGATCTGGGTTGCTACCGGCGACAAGCTCGAGACTGCTATTGGTGCGTATTGATCCTCGTTATCAGGAGTCCGTCTCACAAACCTTTGTTGCAGCTATCGGGCGCAGTACGAATCTCATTGCTGAGGAGTCAAATATTATCATCATCCGTGGTAGCGATCATCCGGTCCAACAACAGATGATTCAGGCGGTAGAGGAATTCTTCCCAGACAGTGGCATACTTGATGAACATGGCATTGTCACTCGTGCGCCTAAATCAC
The DNA here is from genome assembly GCA_016628085.1 of Suillus occidentalis. Taxonomy (NCBI): domain Eukaryota; kingdom Fungi; phylum Basidiomycota; class Agaricomycetes; order Boletales; family Suillaceae; genus Suillus; species Suillus occidentalis. Next base: position 6,263 of record JABBWB010000246.1, on the reverse strand, counting down.
CATCTACAGAATTAGCCAGCGCCTTCCCAATGCGGCGGCTAAGCACGGGGGTCCGTGATATCGTCGGAGATAACAATGGCGATCGTACTGGGGGTTTTGTACTTGTTATTGATGGTGCTGCGCTGGATCACGCCCTTCATGATGACGACCACAAGGCTCTTCTCCTCCGTCTTGCTACCCAATGCGAGGGCGTCATCTGTTGCCGTGTTTCTCCGCTACAGAAAGCGCTTGTGGTGAAGATGGTCAAGGATGGTCTCGGCGTAATGACCCTCGCTATTGGTGATGGCGCAAACGATGTTAGCATGATCCAGGCCGCGGACGTTGGTGTCGGCATTAGTGGTGAAGAGGGTCTGCAAGCTGTTAACTCGTCAGACTATGCTATTGCACAGGTGTGTGATTTTGCGCCATCTGTACATTGTTGCTCATGATAGTATAGTTCCGGTTCCTGAAGAAATTGCTTCTTGTCCATGGTCACTGGTCTTATGCTCGTAATGGAATTATGTCAGTTCTTTCATATCTTTGCTTGATGATGATGCTGATACTTTTCAATTGTAGGATTGTCAACTTTTTCTACAAAAACATTGTGTGTATTGGCGTTTTGTGGTGGTTCCAGATCTATTGTGGATGGAGTTCAGCTTAGTGAGCTATGCACTCGCTTCAATCCTGCGTAGCTGCTGACTTTTCCCAACAGCGTATTTGAGTATACTTACCTACTGTTCTGGAACTCGTTCTGGACGATTGCTCCTGTCCTCGGAATTGGTCTGTTTGATCGGATAGTTGGTAAGATCACATCGCTAGATATGCGAGTTGCGGATTTCTCATGAGTTGCGCAGATGCCGATGTTCTGATGGCCTTCCCTGAGTTGTATCGCTATGGTCGCGAACGGACTTGGTTCTCTATCAAATCGTTCTTTATTCACATGCTTGATGGAGTCATACAGGTACGTTGCACCTGTCCTCGGACCGTATCAAACTTCTGACAGCCATGCAGTCTGTTCCAATATATTTTATCATCACCTATACATACTTCACGACTACTTCACGTTCTGATGGATACAGCGTCGCATTGTATGAGTACTCGACTGTAAGTTTTATTCGTCTTACTAATGTTTGTTATTGACGACCATCCTCTAGACCATGGTTTTTGCCGCCGTTATAGCTGTCAGCTTGTTCAATGGCCTGAACACGAATGTCTGGACTGCCTGGGTCTTCTTTGCCATCTTCATCGGCATCATTATTCTCTGGCTATTTACGGTGAGTTCTTAGCGCTCCTCCTGTCGTCTGCGAGACTGACGTTTCCGCAGGTCATCTACGATGCAATAAGCCCAGGATGGATAGTGACCAATGTCTACGGCAACAATCACTACCTGTTCACGTCGGCTTATTTCTGGTTGAGTCAACCCCTGGTCATCGCCATCGCCATCCTTCCACGATACCTCTATCGCGCATGGCAATTGGGCTACGCACCTGGCGACCTAGAGATACTGCGCTACATCCGAAAGACACAGCCCGACCTTGACATGGCAACACTGCGAAGTGAATCGTTACGCTCCAAACCGTATGCGTCCTCGCGACGGCGTCCGTCCTCACACATGTCACGAGCGTCGATTGCCTGTTCCAGCGTCGACAATTTATCATTGGATTTACGAAGAACACAAGATCCGCGCTGTGCAAGCCGAACAGACATGTCCACAGGTATTCGCTCTGTACACCGCGGCTTTGACTTTGCGACGGAAGAAGGCGGCGTCGCAATGCGACGCATGCAGACCAATCTGTCGGAGCGGAGACAGAGTAGTCGCAACCTACCTTCGCTACGGCAGAGCTCGCCGAAGCGCAGCCTGCGTCTATTCACGTCTCTGCGTCGAAAAAAGTCGCCTACGTTAAAGAAGGAAGATTGACGATACGTTCTGATTGCATGCCATGATTTGCTTTGTTTCATTTTATTAATCATTCATCGCATTGTGCTACTCATTGGCCCCTCCTTCAATCCCACTCCACATGTATGGCCATACTCACTGTATCCCTCTCCCACTGTTTATCATATTTACTATAACACCTCGACGACGACGCATCTGATGAATATATATATCAGAATTGCTAATACACTATTTTAGGTGCAGAAAATCAGTTGAACCGCTTGCCGCCAAGGGGCGAGCCCCAGTATGGTAGATGTTATCTGGCAATGTGCTGGCATTGCAATTGCAGACCTTGATCTGTTCGAGACTTGAGGTGGGTGTTCTGTGCCAAGGAAAATATAAAAGCAAGGCGTCTTCTCTTCCTGAGGTTAATCAAATACCATATAACATCCTCACGAACTATGCGTTTCGTCTTTATCCTCGCCACCGTTGCTGCTTTGGCAGTATCAATATCTGCCGAAAGTGATCATTGTCCCTTCTTTTGCAAACATACTCGCGATTGTGCAGTTTGCGAGTACGAGACTCATTGCGTGAGTATCAGTAGATTGTGTTCCGCGAAATTCACTGATGAATAGTACTCGTTGATGGTAGATCGTTTTTTTGTGCATCACTTGAACTTAGTGCCACAGTGGCTCCGGATTACTGCCCAATTTAGTTGTTGTGGTTGGAGTTATTAAAATATGCTGGTATGGTTCTAGGCTTATATAATTTCCGGTCTCGGCTCATGTAACTACAATAAAGGGCTTAAACTAGCCCATATATATATATTTAACTGTAACAAATAAAATGATTTTATTGGTAAGTGCTATTGGGCGGTTTTGAATGCCAGCTGAAAGTACACAACACTGGCTTTGATGTTGGCGGTAGTGATCTACTAATTCAAAATTGGGTTGTCTATCCTCTATATACTCGACCGACTCAGACACTTCTGGTTGTTCGGCACTGTTCTTAATCAGGTTCGTCAGACGATCGAGCTTCCACTTCCTTTCGCCTACAAGACTTCTCGATCAATGTGAAGATGAAAGACGGCTGAATGCTATGCTGTATTCACCTGCAGCTGGTGCTTCGGGTGTCTCGTAAGAACTTCGGTCTGGATCTCAAGTTTTGTGTGGCTGATCCTCTTCATCATATTACTGACAGAAATGTATCGTTTAGTTGTGCCAGCGCAAAGTCTGAAAGAGATGCATTAATGAGTGTCTTTTTTCGATTAAAGCGGGTCAAAGTTATCATCTGCGCAAACACCTCAGGAAACGACCATACTCGGGCTCCTGTCTCGCTGCTACGATGTTACCTCAGACACTCAGGCTGTCTTAGTTGACGGAAATCCCATCGAAGATTATCAAGAATCAACTTCCTGTGACCGCAAGTCTGACACAGGAGCACACCATATTCCTCTTCTCTTTGAGCGAGAACATATTTTGACAAAATAACTCAAGCAGCAAAATTAGCTGGCGCTCGGGATGTCATCAAGAACTTCACCGGCGGATATGACACTATCCTTGAACCTGTCAGGACTACCATCTTAGCTATACAGGGAGGTGAAACGAGGTCCTAGAAAAGGAGTACGGGGAAATGGAGAAAGCAACAAATGTGTCTGGTACGTCTCATTCGCTAGGATGTGCTGTACTACTGACGCTCAGGCGGAGAGAAACAAAGACTAGTTACATGAGTTTACCCACCCTACCTCATTGTCATTTGACTAAGTCGCGCAGCTCCTGGACCTTTATGTGTTATCTTCACGACGGCGTCCGTCCTCACACATGTCACGAGTGTCGATTGCTTGTTCCAGCGTCGACAATTTATCATCGAATTTGCGAAGGCACAGCCTCTGAGTCTGCGCAGCGGGAGCCGAACAGACATGTCCACAGGTATCCAGTCTGTACATCGTGGATTTGACTTTACAACGGAAGAAGGTGGCATTGTAGTGCGACATATGGAGACCAATCTAGAGTGGAGATAGAGTAGTCGCAACCTGCCTTCGCTATGGTAGTGCTCACCGAAGCGCAGCCTGCATCTGTTCACCTCTTCGTCGGAAAATCGCCTACTTTCAAAAAGGAAGATTGACGATACTTTCTGGTTTGCTTTGTTGCATTTTATTAATCACTCATCGGCGATCGCATTGTGCTACTCACCGCCCCCTTCATTCCCACTCCATTCATACTATGGCCATAATTGCCATATTCCTCTCCCCCTGTTTACAATATTTACTATAACACCTCGACGACGCATTTGATGAATACATATCAGCATTGCTAATACACCGTCCCAGGTGCAGAAAATCAGTTGAACCGCTTGCAACGAGGGCTGAGCCCTGTTAGGTGGCAATCTGCTGGCATCCCATTTCAAGTTGCAGGCCGTAATCTGTCCAAGATTCCAGAGCGGATGATCAGCACATAAAAGCAAGGCGTCTTCAGGTCAATTCATTCCCATACCACATCCTCACGAACAATGCGTTTCGCCTTTATCCTCGCCGTTATTGTCGCTGTGACAGTATCGGTATCTGCCAGTACGGCCGAAAGTGACAATTGTCCCTTTTTTTGCAGCCATCATAGCGACTGTAAAGGCTGCATAGATTCGCAGGAGTGTGTGAGTATGAGTAGCTTGTGTTCTGGATCTATCCGCGAGACTCACTGACGAATATTTTGGTAGGTCATCTTTGTATGCGACGGAGATGATCCTCCTGCCGCTTAATTACAGGCGATGGTCCGCCTCTAGTCCCTGTAGCATTGATGCATAAGAATGATATGCAAACTAGCTATAATACTGTTCTACAACACCAAAAACAAAGCCTATTCTGGGTTTTCTCCGCATTATTGATCGCCCTCCCCATCCATCTCCCCACTACACTACAGCTTCTAGCTAGTAGAAAAATGTGTTATATACTCGTAAAACATCACAAACCGCTTTGTCTTTATTTTTGCACCGATACCTGGTACAGAGCCCCTGTAATTGGAAAACACCAAAAACTATCTCGCATTTTTGCCCCTCCGGTATTGTGGTACTCTAGGGTGTTGAGAATAAATATGTTTCGGCCCCCCTTCATTCCCACTTCACTTGTATGGTCGTACACACTGTATCCCTCTCCTACTGTTTATGATATTGGTGTATCACTATAAAGCACCCTGACGCATCTGATGAATTCATGCGATCAGAATTGATAATACACCATACTAAGTCGGAAAGGTAGAGTTGCAAGCATTGCGGGCAGCATTGGCATTTTGAGTGGTCCACCATGCTCGACAGGCACAGAACAAAAAGTCATTGACGGCTGAAGAGTGTGCTGAAAGCGGTACGTCCGAGTCACCCTAGGCTGAAGAGAGTGTTGCAAGTCGTATGCGACCGTAACTTGTGAAACTAGAGCTACGTGCCTTGAGTTAGCTGGTGCACCCGCGAGATAAGAGCAACACACAGACAATTTGCATTCGAAAACTCGCGAGTTAGGGTTCGAGTTTTGCGATAACATTCAACGAGTTGCTGTGAGAAGATGTGCCAATATTTGATGAAGGGAAATTGCCACCACGGAGCAATGTGGAAGAACCCCGGCAAGGACCTGGTGCGGTAGATGTTAGGTGGCAATCTGCTGGCATTGCTTTTGCAGACCATAATTTGTTTGAAGCTTGAAGTGGATAATCTGGGCCAAGAGCAATAAAAAACGAGGCGTCTTCTAAAGTACCCTCAGTGATTTCACATCCTCACGAACCATGCGTTTCGCCTTTGTCCTCGCCACTATTGCCGCTTTGACAGTATCAATATCTGCCGATACCGACAACGATGGATGTCCTATTTTATGCAGACATAGTAGAGAATGCAAAAATTGCATAGATTCGCAGCAGTGTGTGAGTACAAGTAGCTTGTGTCCTGGATCTATTCACGTAACTCACCGACAAAATTTATGGTAGATCCTCTTTATATGCGTCGGAAATCCACCTGCCAGTGCTGATCAGTGACTCCCAAATAACTACATACACTGTGAATAGAGGTTCCAATGAAAATCATTGGGCAAAATCAGCACGAAATGTAGTCAGAACCATCGCACATTGAGCTGAAAACGGAATTATACTTTGAAATTTATCGTGGCTGCATATCGCTTGTCCTGGAGGTCAACTTGATGCCGTGCTGCAATTTTACTCTGAATTGCGTGCCGAAATTTTGCGCCATGGAGTCTGATATTGCACTGAACTGATGGGCTCTTAAAATCATTAGATAATTGCATTGAACATTACTCAGTACGTGAGTATGAGTAGTTGAAGAATGTGCTGCAAGCGGTACGTCACCCTAGGCTGAAGAAAGTATTGCAACTTACTTATCATGAAACGAGAGCTTCCTACCGTGAGTTAGCCGGTGCACC